>VZRL01003051.1:1406801-1433025 GCA_013397895.1 Origma solitaria | reverse complement strand
AAAAAAAAAAAACACAAAAAAAATTTAAAAAAAAAACCAAAGCCATGAGAAAGCCATACAAGTAAAAATTATACAGTAGAAGCTTCAGAATTAATTACTGCAACTCAGACTGTGGAAAAACTCACTTATCAAGGCTAAGAGAGGTAAAAAGAAAACAGAAAAAGTGTAGGAAAACAAACAGAAACTGTTGTCGTACGAGTCTGTATTTGGGAGGGAAAAAGCTGCTAAATCCCCTATTGGGGCTCATGTATTTCTGTAAATATACAAGTATTTTGTACTGCTTGCTAAAGAAAAGGTTACAGCTCATCATGAACCAGAACCACTGTCAGGAAAGCAAAACACAGACATAAAAAGGAGGAAATTTTTACTTCACTCTAACAGGAATTTAAACCTAAGGAAAGCATTTCGGGTGTAAAAGCACTAATCAAACAAATACTTTGACCTTGTATTGACAGATGTGCAAAGAAAGATCATTTTAAGCTCCTTGACTAAGCCAATCAATTTGCTACCTTGCTCTTCCTGTGCTTTTTTTTTTTTTTTCTTTTTTGGAAGTGTACTTCCTTGTAAAAAAGTTGGGCCCAGAAAATAAAGGGAAAAATAATGATTCACAGTCTTGGAATCCTTTAATTACAGCACATGTATTTTTCTAGCACAAACACAGAATTCCACTTGACATTCTATCATGTATGGAAGAAAGAGAACTTCTCTGTCTTTAGTCCATCCAACTCTAAACAAGGAATTCAGCACTTAAACTTGGCAGAAAGAACAATTCACATTTCTCATTTATTCAAGTCCATCTCTAATGAGGATTGAAAAGTAAAACAAACATATTTGTTACTAAGAAAGGCCGTACAAATATTTAAGGTGCTGTTAGGATAAAGATTTTGCCATAGGAATGTAAAATTACAGATTCTCTTTCATCTGCTGAGTCCTGAGGACCAGTGAGGGAGTGGCAGCTCAGCTGGAAGTGGCTTTACTGGATAAAGGAAAGGTACCGGGACAGCCAAGACTTGTTCTTGCACACAGATTTCATCACTGATGCAGCAAGAAAGCTTGCTCTGGGTTTCAGGTTGGTTGATAGAAAATGATTATTTAGATTACAGTTCCCGGAGAGTTCTCACCCCTAACTCCAGTCCCATTGTGGTGAGGGCTGTAATCCAGGATGGAGCTGCTGCTCAGAGCACTCGCTGTGACTGCCTAGGGAGGGATTCGGTGAATCGCTGCAATTCAGAGTCACAGCTCAGTGTCCCATCCAGTGGGCCAGGCAATGCCCATCTCAGGCAATCCCAATGTGCAAACATTTGGGATTGTTGGGGTTTTTAGCCTTTTTAGTCTCAGGAGTTTCCCAAAGGCTGAGCTGGTGTTTATTAGAAGTATAAAAGGGTGCTCATGTGAGCTGAACGATGAGCTGGTTGGTCAGTGCACCATTGCAAGATTCATTCCTAGGTGAGAATAAGTTACCCATACAGATCCAATTACGTAAAGTCATGGTTATTAAACAGCTACTGAATTGGATATAGAAGTGTGTGGTACTGGAATAAATCCCTTCGTCATTTCCTTTTCATCACCTTCAACAATAGCTGGCTGTCACTGCAGCCTATAAATACTGAGGAAGTCCTACCAGTTAGAGACAAATTAGCTCTTGCAGTTCCCAGATTTTGATAGGCCACTAATTTTGTGGAATAAAATGCTGTTCTTTACACAGGCATCCTCTCATATTAATTCTATAATTTTTACAACATGAATCCGAGCTGGGAAAAAAGTTTGTCTTTCTCCATCATGTTTGTTTACACATCCCTGTCTACTGTAAAATGCTTAATGGGTCTTTCTCTATTTGTCTGCTGGGATTGTTCTTCTTAACAGTCAAGTGGCACTTACTAAAGCTAAAATAGGGAACGATGCACCCTTGTGCCACAGACATAAAACACAATGCAAGTTCAACATTCTTTACAGAGAAAATCAATAGATCTCAACAAGCAAAGCAAAACTTTCAGCAGCTTCTTACCCAGCTCACAAACCACTTTGCTTCAGCAGGTACAAGATGAATGACAGATAGCACTGAGCCAATTTCAAGAAAACAGCACCAAAACAAAAACCTCAAATGGCCTGTTATTCCTGAAACCACTGAATTTACACATTCATTTGTCATTTATATGTGAAGCTGTGTCTTATTTTACGGTTAGGGTTCTTATTCTACTGCTAAATACTACATCAATAAAACCATTTATTGCATCATTGTCAAAGCCTAATCTTGCAAGTATGTTAAAACACTGGCATTAATCCAGTCTAAATGAATTAGCATTTTATTTCGACAGTGGATTATAAATGTATTTATTGCCCATGCAACCCACACTCTCTTGTTTTGTTTCTTTCCTTTAGCTTTGTTTTATTGCCCCAGTAATAAAAGGATTTGCTCCCACCCAAGCCCACACTGAATCATTGCATTGCCACCTCAGATTTATCTATACATGAGAGTTAATTAGAAACTTTGTTAAGAATGATTGCTTTCTGCTTCTGTAGAAGCCCCAGTGCTGGCAAAAGCTACAACTAGGTGGTTACGGTAGAGGGCTTAAGTGATTGCAGTTTCTCAGTCTCACTGACAGAATGTTTCAATACTTAAGAGAATCCCAGACCACGAAATTTCCTCATAAGGAGTGGCAGCCAACTAATACCATAATTTCTGGTGTCTTCTCATAACTTTCTCTTCTTCTTCATTTACATATTTCTCCTACTCTGCTAGCAGACTGCAGAAGCTCCTTACTGTAGCAGCATAGATGAGGGCTTCACTACCATTTCTGAATCTGTTTTCTGAGAACTCTTTTAATCTGTGCAGTAAGGGTGAAGTTGATACTGATCTGTTGATTTCACTGAGGTATCTATAAATTGTTTGTTGGATGAGCACTCACAACTAGATGCAGCATGTGAATCCAGCCAGCACAAATCACTGAGACTGCATTCAGCAAGAATGGCAGCATCACGAAGACAGGATGCCAGAGGAAGTTCTCACTTTCACTGCAGATCAGAGAAATATGGTTAATATAGCAAGAAGTCGTGAAGTAAAACAGATGGAAGAAACATTCTGAGCGTTAGGAAGGAAGAGAGAGCAGTAAGTAGTAAAGGGAGATGAGTTATTTTGCATGAGCAGTCAGCATTCTGGTCAGACTTATGGGTCAGATTTTATAAATATTCATTTTCCAATCCTATCTGGTTTACTACTAAACCATCAACACAGTTCATGTCTCGGAGCGATTAGGTCTGAGAAAGGGTGTTTATCATTTTTCTGGTTAAATCAAAACATAAACTTCAAAAAAAATATTGTTTGTTTGTTCTGCATGGTTGCAGAAGGGATGAACCAAGTAGAGGTCTCTAAGTCCTGTTAATTCCTGTGCAGAGATAGTAGCAAGCAAGAGGATGGGATAGTCAGAGGCTGATCATTCACTGAGCTCCATCCACTTGGAGAGTCCTGTGGCATTTTAGCACTAGTATATGACTGCAATAACAATGACTTTAACACAATGATGGTAACAATGCTGTGCACATTAACCAGAGGATAATCACCTTTTCTAATTCTCCAAAAGGTGATCAAGACTTTGGAGTTGTTTATCCAGATTGTAAAATCAGTAAGGTGTAACAACATTGGAGCTCGTGAAAATGAAAACCACAAGTGTCTGTAATGGTGCTGTAGCAATGTAGGATAGCTTGTTCTTATAAATCTTTTTATAAACCCCAAATTAGTTAAGAACACATAATATCTGCTGGTTTTTAACAGCATCACCTTGGAATCTTCAGATACCTGACAGCATATTTTAAAATTATTTTATCACCATTGAGCCTATCACTTGCACATTTTGTGGCTACTTATCTGAATTTTAGCCAAGGAAACTCAATCAAATTAACAAAGGATGGTAGATTATTTGAATTATTCTTTTCTAAGCAACAAACTCTTCCAAGTTCAATTTGAAATTACTGATCTACGACCACTGCAAAATCCCTCTCAGATAGTATCTGACATAAAAATGGCATCAACAATTCAAGCAGAGAAATACAGGTTTGAGACCTATTTGGTTCCTAGGACCTGATATAGCAAAATCTTCAAAGAAGTGCTTTCTTTGAGTGGAGAAAAAATCTTGTATTTAATGTCCTGGAGGTGATGACACACTTAGCTAGTTTAAGAATTAAGAACCCCAGAAACTGGGTTTCTGGGACTGCCCATAAACTTTGCAGTGCTGCTGATTCAGGAATTTCAAGATTTCTTCTGTTTCCCCCTCAAATAACTAAGAATTTATCCAGACTGGTAATGAATGAAGGGAGCACCTTACTGCTGGGAGTCTGTCTGGGTATTCTTACAAAGACCTTTATTATCTGTTTTGCTCTTTGTGCTGACTCCTCCAGCGGGTGGATATCACAAATCCCAACTGCTGACTCCCTGTGATGACCAGGACGTGGTGCTCCCTTATCTAAAGGTTCCCTCACACCTACTCTAATGAAAGGCAAAAGATCAGTGCCAGTTCAGCAGGATGACTGCATGTGGACTTGAAAAAGAGCCTTCAGCTGCTTTTCCAGAATGTGAAGGAATGTAAATCACACCATCCTGTTTCCAAGTCTATTAGAAGGCAGCAGTGATGCGTAGTTCAAGCTAGCACCTTTCACAGTGACTAATACACAGCGTCCCTGCTGCTCACCAGGATGACTGGTGATAATGATAATGATGAATATCCAAGCAAAATATCGCAGGGTTTTGGGAAATTATTCCTTTTGACTCATTAAGTACACAGGCTTCACCAGCTAGATAATGTGTCAAAAGCTGTTTCTGAAGAACACAAGCTACTGCTTCATTTAAACAATCCAGGATAATTTTAAGGTGACTGAACACACCTGGGGATTGCAAATGTAAGGCAAAAGTTAAGTTTTCTCTCCTTTAAAACTTGGCTTTACATTAGCCAAGAAAAATATTTGAATTACTCTCATTGCAGTCATATCTTGACATTGCACTCTTTGAGTTTTGTGATGATAATAATTTCTTTCAAAAATTATTCTCCCCAGTAGGGAAAGCTACAGGTGATGTGCTACCTGCATAAAGAGACAACCATGGAGTTTTACTTTTTACCTCTAACCTGGAAATGTAAAAAGTAAAGTATGTCTTTCACTGCCTAATTTGACATGAACCACAAACCTCAAATATATTCAAGCTTGAAATATGAGGAAACGAGTAATTGGCATTTATCCAAGCGTCTGTGTTAAATGGATGCTCAGCAGAAGCACATAGTGGAAGACAGGCAGAAAAGCTACCATTGTCTCTGTGACGTTCTTTTTTTCCTAGGGAACTGTAAGAAGTTTGGACCACAAATGAATTAGCAGAATAAAAGGACAGAAGAGCCAGTGTAGCCAATCTCAAGTAAAGGTGGGGGGAAAGGGCTGTGAAATGGCAAGAGAGAGAAAGGAAACAAAAAAGATTAAACACTACATTAATAATTGTGAAAAAATAATCTTTTCTCTAAAAGGAATTGATTGTATAGAGCCATTCATCTTCTGACACTGTCAACACACACTTCTGTCTGTGTCTTAGAGAAGCTTCTTTAATATTTATGAAGGGCCACTGTCATTTTCCCCCTCTGCCTTTCTGGTTGCATCCTTTATGACTTGTTGCTAATGTCAGTGTCCTCAGGGAAAGGAATCATCCCCCCCACCCCCACCAGAGCTCCAGTCTGAGGCTGATGAGTGTGAGGAGAAATGGCATTTTGAGGGACTCTGCAGCATGAAAACATGTCCAGCCCAGGAAGGGAAGAACTGCTCAGTAATCAGCTCTTTGTGGTTTTTACTTCCAGTCTGCAAGGGAGATGTAATGCTGCTTGCATTTCCTCCTAAATGGGAAAATAAAGCACCATCTCAGCTTATTTTAATTGTTCCGAACAGATGAAGATGAACAAAAAAATGTTGTGATGTCCTTGGAATTAGAAGTACTGCATTTGTAGTGCATTATGAATTACGCACATCTTAATTTGCACTATTGCAACAGGAAGGAAAAATTATCCAAACTGCATCTGCCTTTCACTGTCCATTATAAATGCATTAATACAAACAGGCTTACCAAGTAATCTGACAAGGCCTAGAGATAATAACAAATTGTAATCTACCCTTACAATTGCATGGATGTGCCTGCACAGCCCTTGGAAAGACTGCCTCCAGTTCCAGCCTGCCAGTTCAACGATGGAGAGCTTGAGAAACGCAGCCCTTAACAAGCAAAATGGGAATTTCCTGCAAACACAGCTCTGAACAAGCCAAATGGGAGTTCCCTGCAAACGCCCCTGGTAGATATTAGAAGGAATCCCTCTGCAAATACACCATCAATGCCCTCATCTGCCATCCTGCTCTCAAGCCACTACCAAATATATTTACCAAGTGACCAAAAGTAACTTGCTGTTCTTGGATGAACAGTTTTATCTTGCTGTGCTTGAGGCTGCTCTAAGGACACTAGAAATACAGACCTCGTGGCTATGTGCTGGACAAATAGAACTGGGCCCCTGCCGCATTATAGCTCAAACTTAACATGATATGTGATGTCAAAGCTAGAAAATTGGTTTGTTTCTTAAAGTGGACTGGAGACGGGATTTAAAGGGCCTTAGTTGGAGTTCTACAATCAGTCATCCAAAAGAAATTTTATTATTTAAGAGTTATTCACAGGCAGACAAGCTGAAAACCTATTTTTATAGAATAAAAAAGTTTATAGGCTCCCATAAACATTTAAATTGCTTCTTCATACATGTTCTGCATGGTGATTTCTTTTGTTTCATTTGTAAGACATTCTATTGTGTTTTGTGACTGTTCTCAGCAGTTTGGATCTGCAAACACCACACACAGAAGTTTTCTTATTTACTAACAGCACCAATCTCAAACCACTCTACACACACACCCTGTGATAAAAGAATCACGTTGGTACATAGGTTTGAATTAAGATAGGATATCCCACAAAAACTCTCAAACAGCCCCTGACTACGTAGACAGCTATTTGCTAACATAAATACATTTGTGAGATTTTGCTGTCATTTTGCTGCAGATGGCAGTGAGGTTTAGCTGTGTCACCTGTGTCCTGAGCCACACTGGCTGGCAAAAATGTTACTGCATCTCAAGGGACACCCCACAGCATCTCAGGGAACAGCACTGGAGCCAGAGCAGATCTTTGAGCCTTTAGTGTTTCACTGGACTTTACTGCAAAGCTCAGCTACAAATATTTCCTCTCCAGACCTACAAATACTTCCTCTCCAGACCTGGTATCCTAGAGTAGAGGAAAATAGCATTCAATGGGATAAACTTTCCAATAAACCTGATGCAAAGTGTGTAAAAATATTTTCCAGTATTTTACTGGAAACCAAGAGAATTATTTTTCAATAGGAGATTTATTTTTAACCTTTTCACAACAGCCTGTTTTCCTGAGTTTGGGAGAAAAGCAAGAACAGCTAATAACTACTAGACATATCTTACTGGTCAAAAGCATTTTCAGAGAAACCAGCAAACCCAACAATTTTTATCTCATTTCATGCCCTCATGGGTTATGAAAACGAGCCAAGTCTTTTAGAAAGCTGTATTGCACTTAAATTGGCTTTTGCTTCAAAATGCAAATCTTCCCTGCCAACACATACAGAATGTAAAACTTGCCAACTGGATGACAAGCAGGAAGAAGAAGATTGCAAATGATGTTGCAAAGACAGGAGATAAAATGCACAGCCTAGTAGGATATACATGCATAAAGATTCCTGCCATGTATATTTACTCCTGTGTAATCTGGAAATGACTGAAATAATGACAACATTACTTTACAGCTGTTTATGTATTTAAACATTTCTTTCTTTTTATTTTTAAGGATTATAGGCAATCACAAATAAATGGGTTTTTTTTCATGCTATCCTACTACAGGGAACAAAAATAGTCCTTAACTACTGTTTTGGTTTTGCTTTCAGGTCATAATAGGGTTTCATCTCTGAACTCATCCTGTTGCTACAAGTTTCAGTCATCCTTCTTGCCTTTGTGAAAGTGTGAGGACCCTAATCCTGAAAAATCTCTATTTGTATCTCTGGACAGATTGATCCAGAAAATAGATGAGATCTTAGAAATTACTCAAGACTTGCTCATCTCCCTAATGGATTGTTTTAAGACAAGCCAAATTCTACTGAATTCAGGGTTTTCTTTAATTGATTTCATGGGATGAAAGATATTTGTGATAATACCCTCACCAGTTTCTGGTACTAAAAGAGAAAGTGAATTCTTTTATCTGCTCAAAAAAAATATATAGCACTAAAAAAGTTCACTCCTGTGTTTGGGATGTTACTTCTATTTTTTCTTTTTCTCAAAGGAAATTTTTGGGTCCACAAAGTTCAAGTGAATTGCTTATCTACCAAGATGAATTTTGTAATCTTCACTAAATATTAATGCTGAACAAGAATCACCACTCCTCTGTGCTTATAAAAAATAGTTGTCTCTAGAATGCGTCAAAAAATTGCTGGAGTTATTTTCCCTTTAAGATTGATTTAAATAGTTTTAAATGGGCTATCACCCTTGAAATATTTCATACGAACAAAGATATAGAGGTCAGGAGTGTGTCAAAATGACATTTAAATGTCAAACCAGTACTTGCTTTATTGAGATATGAAGTAATGTCTGCCTATTCACTGAAAAAGTGTTTAAGACTATTTCAAGTTTTCAAAGACAGTTCTCCGGTAATGATGCCTTTGAGTGACTCTGTGGAGACATGGAACAGAAACTGAAATAGATTTGGCACTGGGGAATAAAATTAGGAATTATCTACTGGTCTGACATGAAGTCAACATCACCACATTACCTCTGTATTTGCACACAGTATGAATTAAAGCAGAGAGAAATCAAAAAAGGAACTTACTTCTGTGAACCACTGTAGCTGAAAAATAACAGAAAAGATCAAATGCCACAAAGTTGGGGACAGTAAAGACTCCTTTACCACAGCTAAGCCAGCATTGCCTGTACCCATTTATAATGAAAAGTAAACACAAAAGGAAACCAGCACTGTGGAAATGCAAGCATAAATAACATAAATAAAACTATTAAGTCTTGCAGGCAGAATATTTGGAACTGCAGTCTGATTTTATATCTGTCAAATTAGGGAGTGCCTTACTAACTGCTCCCACCCCCAACTACGATTTCGAGGTGGAACCCCTCCTCGTGGTTCAGTCCTTCCCAGCAGGGAAGAGGAGATGGATTTGAGCTCCATCAAGCATTGCTCAGGATGGGTCAGGACGGGTCGGGGCGGTGGTGAAAGACACGCAAGGACTCTACTCTTGGGCCACAGCTTTCATCACCACTCCCGTGGGACAACCCTGCCTCCTTCTGCCACGATTTCAAAAGGAGGGGAAGAACCTGCATCCCTGGAAGAGGTGCAGAGTCTCTCCTCCATGCCTTCAGTGACCTTGTATGAGTGTGTGTGTGTTGGCACCTGGGGATGAGTTCCATTTCCATGGCCAGGACGTCCTCGGCTGCTGCAGGACCACCTGGGCGGCCACTGACCTGCTCTGGATGAGATGCAGGTACCTGTCTGCTGAGAAGAGAAAGGACCACAGCCACTAGCTAATTTCTCCCATGCAGGTCACAGACCAGCTGTCCTCTAATTACTTTCCCTGACTGGTAGCTAAATTGATTTTGAACTAGGAGTCCGCAAGTAAAAAAATATTGTATACTCCATTCCAAATCTCATGCTATTTGTTTTGCCTCTGCAATGCTAGGATTAGAAAAGGGAGAGGATGGAAAGTTTCCATATCTTCCTTCCCCTAGACTGATAGTTTTCACCACAGAAATTCATACTTTGAAGCTGTTGATTAATTTACAGAGGATCATCGGTGTGGTTTTCACGATGTACTAGAGAACTTAGAAATTGTGATCTTGCTGTGCTGTACAACACTTTCAAATAATGGGACAATCCACATTCCTGGTGCGTTGTGAGGTGACAATATCTAGGTACCTCAGCTGACAGGAGGACACCGTCCTTGCAGTCTAATGCACTTTATGCTGGCTCTGGCAAGTGCAGCGAGCAGACATTAAATGCTGCAGACATTCAAAATACCCAAAGAGCATTTTTCATCCAGTGTTATTTCTCACAAATATGCTTAGGTGACAGCTTGTTTAATATACACTGAATAATATGGGTCGTGCCATTTGCCAGCAAGTGAGAGAGCTCTACCAGCAAGCACTTTATTAGGTGAATTACTATTTAGTGTTCACACCATCATAATATTTACGTTTCCTTTTTATTTGCTGGATTACTAAGGCTGCACAGTGGCATTTAGATTAGCCCTACACGAGGGGCTGTGTGAAAAGAGAAGCAGCAAGGCAGTGCAGCCTTGAAGGTCACACAACACAATGGAGAGCACAAAAGAGTGCTTTTCTTCAAAGGGTGAGGGCTCTACCTTAATTTTGGGGCCTGAATCCAAAAATTGTTAAGGGCACCAAGGCTATTCACTACTGTATCAATCCCAGCTTCCTTTGAGTAGGAGAGGCTCAAATATTCTCTGAATTCGAGGGTCAAAATGCTAAGGTTTGAAGGGGGCCAGCCTCAGGTTTACCTGGATGTAGGTTTCTTGTATAGGTCACTGGGCTAAATCATGGCCATATTTATGGCAGCTAGGGGACAAATGGGCTATTTAGATCTTTTCCTCCTCAGCTATGTGGCTATAAAAAACCTACTGCCTTGCAGGCAAGCATAATATAAGGAACATGCACACAAAAATTGGGCAAAGCATCTCAACATCAGGATTCTGGAGTTCTGGTTCGCCACATGTCATACATATCTCCACACATTAAGTTCATCACCTTCCCATTCAATTGAAAACAGCTCAGCAATAACCCATCCAGAATACTTTAGGGCTTACAGAAAGAAGGAAAAAAAGCCACTTTGTCAGTACCTCTTGTATTCTGGGTGTGTTTATCCCACGCAGAGACTTTCTTACAGCAGCACCCACACGAGATGCTGCACCGCATGGCCAAGAGCAATGCCACAGGAGATGCTGTCCCCGAGACAAAAGCAGCAGAGACACATCAGCTCTGAGCCCCACGCACACTAATCTGAGCTGGCACTTGCCAGCACAAGCTAACACAGGCTCTGCTCTGGGCTAACACGGCTCCCTTGCTCCTGAAGACACTCACAGCATTCTGGGGATCTCTACAAGAGCTCTGTTCTTAATTCAGACATGACCACAGACATGCAGTATCAGGCCCATCAAAATGTTTCTGTCAGGATGTACTCAAGGACCCAGAGGCAGTGAGAATTTTTTTTCTTTTTTTTTTTTTTTCAAGCATGGTTCTGAATGGCACCATATCCACAGTCTCATTGTTCATCAGACAAATGACTCAGACGATTTGCCTCTTTTAGGCATTGTTTTCTAATTCTATTTTATACCATTCACTTTTGCTAATATAATAGTTTGTTTCCTATTTTCCTATACCATGACTGGTTTTGAGCATGCGTCCAACACAGAATCTCAGCTCTAAATTTTCAAATTCTGTTCTCTGGAATAGACCCAGTATTGCAATTTTGAATTTGGGCCATAGGCAGCTTTTAGAACCCAATTTGCTTCTGACACAACACCCTTGAGACTGTTTGAAGTCAAGCAATGTTTTTGTGGGGTTTTTTTGCAATGCAGATTAAAACCTGGTTTACTGAGCATTACCTACCCCTGACACACACTGCACCACCACCACCACCACCACCACCACCACCACTGCCAATAAGCATGCTGCTAAATGCTGATTTTGAAAGCCAGAATTCCAGAAATTAGCCATGATGAAAGTAACAAGCACAAAGCTCATATTCTTTCATGTGAAAATTTCCTGTCCATTGGTGCTCAGCTAAGTCCTACTATTTGGACCTTAGAGAGTCTGACTCATTTAGAAGAGGTCAGCTGATATCTCAGGCTATTTCTTCACAAATTTAGTGGCATCTCTGACTTCATAATGCTACTAGTTACATGGTAAAGGACTTTGGTTTGGTTTTTTTTTTCTCTTAGAAAAAAAAGTCTTTTTATTGAAATTATGATTTTTTTTTACAATGGCAGTTGATACTCTCCAGCACTTTTGAGAATCTTGATCTTAGTGCACTAACACTACATAAATCCCTTTCCACCACTAAAGAGACACAAATATGAGTAGATATTAGTGGGGAAAAACAAAAAGTTTGCTAAAAAAAAAATATAGTAGTATTAGTACTAGCAAGATCTGAACCAAGTAATGCTGGCAGAAAAAGACCCAAAAGAAAATCCAGAGGAAATTATGTGTTTTTCCAAGGACGTGATAAACTTGCTCAAAAAAATTCTGGTCATTCAACAGATTTTTCAAACCAAATACATTATTGGTATATATTATTTTCTTTTTCTTTTTAAGGAAACTTTGATATTCAATTTCTACATATAACTTTGAAACATTAGACTTTGTTGAACTTCTAGGTTCCAGAAAGCTTGTGACTGATTTCAGTGATGAAAGATGGTAAACAGTATAATTATAATTCATAAATCAAATGTACAGCTAGGAGATGCTAAAAAAAAAATAAATTAATGTGGCTCCTAATTAACTTTCAGTAGCAAAGAATAAAATAGTTTATAAAAAGTTTTAACAGAAATTAGTTTGTCTTTCTTTTTGCCTTCAGAAATTAATGGTGAAAATCAATTATCTTTGCAGAAAAATGCAAGATTCATGTTTTTTGTCAATCAATACAGGTCTGATTACACCAAAGAAACAATTAAGAATAGAACAGCAGATCTAAACCAGCATTTTTTATTAGCTTTGCTAGAATAAAAATAGAATGAACAGCAGCACTGCAGAAGGACCCAATGTTTAATGAGTTTGTTTTTCAGTCACGGAGCAGAGATTCAATTCCAAATAGAGGATATAAGTACCTTATTACCTATTACCTTAGCTAAACATCTGCTTGCAGCAACCTATCTGAGAAAGGTGGAGTGTGAGACATGGTTATAAGGTGTTTTGCAGATAAAAACCCAAATAAAAACAAACAAATAAAAATTGTTTCTCCATAGAAGAGTAAGCACTGTCATGAAATAATTTATCTAATTCCAATGCCACCATTATGGGTGAGACTGTAAATGACTGTACACAACCTATACGCAGGAGAAGTAAAAAAGCTCTTTTTGGGGGGCCATTCAGGCCTTGACTATCATCAGCATGACAGTCAGTGAAGCCTCTGCACATCCTCACTCACCTCCAACCCATCCTGTGCAACCCATGGGCTTTGATAGGGAGAAGAAATCACAGCAAGGAATAGGCAAAAAACACTGCCCCATGTTAAAGCCATTTTAGAAAGTCTATTCATTTTATAAATCACCTCTGGGGGATATATCCAAGATAGCTTTCCTTAGAGAAAACCAAGCTAACAGATCGTCAAAGTTACAGGATGAAATTTATGCATAATTTGGCAAACTTCACCTGGTATTCCTGACTGCTGGAAGGAAATGATTGAGCCAGTTTTTGTAGGCAGAATTTTGCTTCCACTTTAAGAAAATGCACACACAGGGTTTCGTTTCAGTCCACTTATTTCAATATCTCCTTGTCTTGCTTGTCTTATTTTCAAGGGTTGGCATCCAAGGGTTGTCATGCTGCTTCTTAATAATTTTGACATCTGGTCAGGTCATTTTTCAGAATTAAATGACACGCAGCTTTCACGTTTTCATTTTCCAACCTAGTAAAATAAATGCTGAAGCTTTCCTTTCATATACAGCGAAAGCATTTTCATATCAATCTCACCTGAATTGCCATGTGAGTAGGATGCATCACAACATGGAACTCATACCAGAAAAAAATGCTTCTGCTCTCAAGAAGGTTAGGCATGCACTGCATGAAAGAAAAAATAAATCATGTGACTCCTTTATGAACTTTGGAGCAAAATCCTGACCTGTATTTCTAGAGGATTGCCTGCTGAAGATGTGAGCTTGGTCTTTTTTCTATGACAGCCATGCAGATATTTACAAGTAATCTGATGAACTGATTGATTTGGCCAGAAGTCATCCCCAGGAATCACAAATGAGAACAGAACCACCAAGCCTTATAAACTGTGTCTGTTACTAGTGATCAAGCCAGCTTATAGACAGCTTATAGACCTTGGTCACAAAACTTGATTTACTTGTGACAGCTACATAACCATTCTGTTTGGGCTGAAGTGGTCACATTTCCATGGTAATACAATACTTTCAAGAAACAATTAACAATGCATTTATTTATCATCTTAAGTTATTCGAAAAAGAAACCTGGATATATGTTTTAGCATGACTCTCCTTAGTATTTCTGTCCAGGGAGCACTTTGGGACCCTGCAAAGTGCTACCATTCAAACCAGTCAGTGTCCTTGCAGCATGAGCTGCTATTCAGCACGAGAAAACATCTGCAACCTATTCTTGTGTAATTAGTATGCATTTGTAATGCTGTAGATACTTTTATTTCTGTGTAATTTCCACGCTAATGCTGAAGGCAGAGAGACCAAACTCCTCACTGCTCTATTTCTCCCCACGGCCGAGGCTTCCCCTCCAGCTCAGCGGAGAAAGGGGCCAGCAACAAGGGAGGCAACGTGGCTGGGTCTTTTTCAGCATGAGAGAGAGAGAGAGAGAGGTATCCACAGGGCACAGTACAGCCCCGACCTTCTAACCCACCTTGCTCCTCCACAATCAGGTCACCACTGAGGCATTTGGCATCCTGACAACACATTTATGAATAAACCAGTTTATTGCTCTTTTGGGAGGTGGAAGGGGAGAGGGAGTCTTTTTTAAGGGAGAAAGAACCTTTCTTTTTCTCAGGCTCTATCTGTTTCTAAGGGAAAAATTTAGCCTATTATAACACTATGTAAATCCCAGTTTTCTTTTTTAAATGGTAATTACAATCAGTGTAATTCGTACTATTATTTGCACTGTGTGACATTAAGTTAAATTCTTTTTCACTTATTTATGATTTGCTGCTGATCTCTAGTGCCCTTCAGACACTCTTGAAAATAATTATTTAGGTCTCTATTAAATATTTTGATGAATAAAACCACTGAAGTATTAGTTGATGACCACCAGCTATATTTTGAGCGGAAAAAAGCTTGGGGCTTTGGGGTTTTGTTATTTTTAACATTACTGGAAGAAACTGGAACAAAGCTAATGGCGAACAAGCTTTCTAATGCTCTCTAATCTTGTGAGTCAAAATAACACTGACTACATTACTTTCCACATAGGCACTCTTTTGGAAAGCTCTTGGCGGATTGCTGTATTAAATTATGGAAAAACAAGATTAATAGAATTGCACAAAGGTGTTAGTTCATCTCTCTGCCAATGCAGGGTGGTTTTTAAATCCTTAATACCTCAAGTCCCATGTCGATTGTTGTAAAACAAAGTGAGGTTGTGTAAATTTTACAGTGTAAAAGATAACAGCTCTTGTCCTCACTTCCTTTCAAGTGTGGAAGCTCTGGTGCCACCAAATTCTTGAACAGAATTGCATTAATTTTGATAAATTAGAGCCTGAAATGAGAACAGATCAATTATTCTTATTGGGACATCCATCTAGGAGAGGGAGGAAAACAAAGAGAGAAAAAAAAAAAGATTGCCTTATTTGGGATTCAAAATTGATGGAATCAATTTGAGAGAAAAATACTTTAAATTGGAATTAGAGTATCCAGAATCCTTGTTAAGAGATGTATCTCAAATATCAGTCACGAGAAATAGTTTCTTATAGTGGCAAACTTTTGAAAACAGCTGTGGAAAAATTCAGTTATACAAATCAAAAGCCAGAAATTGCAGATTATCAATAATACAGCGGCTAGTTTTAGCTTGGTGATTTTTCTTCATCTGTGCTCAGGCTGCTGCTGAAAACCATTCTCACCCCCTGCTCTGAATTGCAGGAGATCAGAGTGTTAATGACATTACCAGCATACATTACATTGCCGAATTTCTGTTTCACAGCATGTCAGCTGTACTCATTCAGCCATCTCCGCATCCCAGTGCCCATAACAATATACAGCATGAAAGTTATATTAAGGAGCAGATTTAAGCATAGTTTAATTTCAAAACTAGAAGTTGCCTGCTAATCTGAGTGTTTCTGAACTGCATTCTAGATCAGCGTGTTTAAGATGAACGGGGACACTTTCTGCTATGACAGGATCAGCTGAAGTAAGGGAATCAAGAGAATGGGATTTATTTGCTCTAATTTTCCTGAAAGGAAGTGTGCTTTATGTAACTAAAATCTGCTTGTGAATGGCTCCATATTCTCATAAAGCTAATACCTTCCTTGTTAATTTACTGTTTGCATAAAATGACACACGTACTTATGTAGGACAAAGTCAGTAGTTTAATGTTGTATTTTTTTCTGTGTTACAAGAAAGGTTGGAAGAAACTGGCATATCCTTAAGGGAGCACATCATCAGTGCAGTGTCAAATATCATCACATTGTGACTAATATTCCATTTTGCATCTTAAATATTTTTATCTTGTCTTTGTTTTGTGCTCTGTGAAGTTAGGTCTCTGAGTGGGCACTTCAGAGCAAATATAAGCCTGGGTGCCTCAGTGCAGTTCAAGAGTGCTTTTTTCTCTACAAATCCCCTCCCACTGCCTCCTTGCCATCCCCTCAGAGCCTGAGCCTCTCATGAAAGAGACTCCCTGAGTCATTTCACACCCTTCTTGAAGAAGGCTCAGCCTCTATCACCTTACCCAAGTGAAACAGCGCCGAGAGAGCCTCCTCCAGATGCACTCTACACAGGCATTCTCCTGAACTTAATGCCCTACTTCTGGGAATCTCAGAAAATGACTCACCTATTTCTTTACTCCTCCTTTTTATCTCTCCCGCTCTCTGTGTGCTTTTCACCCGGCAATGAGTTAATCGGGGTAATGCTCACCACTCAACTTGCACAGAAGGCTTCAAAAAAGACCCCCTGGGCTTGGCAGGCCCTTCAGGTCAAGAAGTTCCTCTCTGGAAAAGCAGCAGAAGACCATACATCACAGCAACTCCATTGCAGTGGCAGGCAATTGATGGAAACACAATAATATCAATAAAATATGTGTGAGGCCTATGATGTCCTCTCTTCTGGGGCCGCAGCATTGATGAGATGTCACTGCCAAACCACCAGGAGCTGCCACAAAGCTCTGACACATTGATTTTCTGGAGCTGGGGTCTCCAGCTGTAATTCTGTTAAAACAAAAGATGCAGGGATTCTCCCTGTGCACCTGGGAGCTGCTGGCTATGGAGTCAAGCAGTACAAAACTTGTGCTGTTTAAATTGAGCTCTGCGAACTACCAAAAGGTCCTGTAAATTAACAGCTCATTAGGGGCAAAATTGACAGTGAAGGTATTTTCTGCAGCTAAGCTTATAAGTCAAAACACTTATTTCTAAAAAGATGGGGAGAAGGGGAGGGGAAAGTGAGGTAAAAATCTGTGGTCATGTTTTCTACATTGCAAAGAGCTGCTTAATAGAATACTCCACAGCATAAGATTTAATCCCTCTCTGATAGGCAGCCTCACCCAACATTTTAAGATGCAAGATTACAGGATGCAATTTGATTTTCTTCCTGAAAGATTTCCAGAATCACTGGAGACTGACAAACCTGACTTGATACTGAAAAATTTAAAAGTTGGATTTCTAACTAGGCTCAACTTCTTCGACATTCTAGTTGTGAATGAAAGAAATGCAATTAGCATGTGAAAATTAAAAATGGAATATAGCAGTGTAGGAATTTGACACCCTTGCCTGTGCTCCATGATGATATCTCTGCTGCTTTGGCAGAGTTGACTCCTGACTACATTTCAATGACATTCTGTTTGAAAATATCCTGTCTAGCCATCTCCCTGTGTCATGAGGTTCACTCAGCTCCTAAGAGTAGAGACATTCCGAGCATCTCTGACACTTGGATTGTGCCACACAAGCAGAATAAAAAAAAAGGACTTAGGAAATCAGACTATCACTCTGTTTCCTCACAGGTATGTTTTTACACACATGCACCTATATATATATAGGTTTATTTTTTTAAGGCAGCAGTAGTCTCCAGAAGGTAGCTAAAAACCAAAAATGCAGCTGGAAAAACAGCTGCCTGAATTGGTAAGGGTTAAAAGATAGAGCTGCTCTCATGCAAGCCAACATATTTGAGACAGGCAAACAAAGGAAGCCAACAAGTGCCCTTAGTCTTGTTCTTTTGGGAGAACTGAGATGGAGGAGACAAAATGATTTGCCCTGTCAAAAAGTGGGGAAGAGCCTTCTTCCATGAAAGTCATCCAACCTCGATTTCCTTAGTCCAGGCTAGTAGCATGCCCTTGAGTCATTATTGGCGTAGTGCTCTATTTTAGTAAAATTTTACAGGCCTGAAACAATATTCCATGATCACTCCTGTGACACCAGAAAAGTCTTTACTTGCTGACCATAAATACATCCTCAGCAGCCCTTTGACAGAAATAGATCTGAAACTCTGAAGCTGCAGGAAGATCCAGTACTTCAGGGACCCATACTCCCAACCAGCAGTGCAAGATTAGTATCAGGCTCAAGGCAGAAAACCAGATATCTTCTTTTAGAGAGAAAAAAAAAAATAGAAGAGTTTGTATCAAATACGTCCTTGTTTTTCAACATATTCTTCTTTTTCTGGTAAGTTCTGTATGCCTTATTAGTAAGAAACACGGATGGAAAGAAATGGAAACTTGAAGGAGACAGAGAAATACTGAATGGGAGTAGTAAGCGCAAAAAAACCTTTCTTTCAAAGGAAACTCATAAAATATGTAGCCCAGCTCTTCTTTGCTTTCTAATCAGGCTTTCTGATATAATGAAAGTTCATCCAGAAAGACACTTGCTCATTCATGTGCTGGTTCTGTCAAAAAAAGGGGAAACACAAATAATGGGAAGAGGAGATCAACTTAATCCATTTCAGCTTAACTGTGCAGGTGAACTCGGGAGGAAATGACATAAACTGAAATCTGTGAAATTTTTGTCTCTTTAAAAATGCTCCTTTAGACAGCAAATATTTGCCGAAGATTACCCTGTATTGTTGGTGCTGCTAATTAGAGAACAGAACACTCGGGTTGTGCCACCACATCTGGCCCTTCTATTTGCTGAGACATAAACAGCCACGCTGCTGTCCCCACTCCTAATGGGATTAGGTGTCATGTGCCCTGTGTTAAATGCACAGCAGCACCTTCCCCTGCAAGCAGCAGGCAGAGCCAGGCTGTCACTCAGGGACTGCTAGCCCTGGTGGCACTGGGTGTGCAGAGTGTGCCAGATTTAGTCATGTACACGAGCATCACCTCGCTGACAGCCACAGGGAGATATTCAGGGCAATTAGAATGGTAATCAAGAATTGACATCACCTCGTGCTCAGCCCATGTTGTTCAATGTAAAAATAAGCTCAATTAGTTCTGCGTTCTGGGTTTGAGTTCGCATTAAGTTGTGGAAGCAGCAATTACATCGGGCTTCTCATTTTGGTAGGTTATAAAATTAAAAAAAAAAAAAAAAAGGAGAGGCATTTGGGTAGTTGTTTTCACTGCTAATAAGAGCGCAATTTACTCTTAAGGTCAGAAGCGTGACATATGTTCTGTCTGGTGTTACAAAAATAATGATGTATTGGGTCATCTGAGATATACAGGGCTGAGGGGAAATAAGGAGAAAGCAAGACAGAGAGGCAGCTCCTGGCTTGCTGTCGACGTGATTCTCTCTCTCTGTGCAGCCATCATTAAAATGCCAGGCTGCTAAATACCTCAGAAAATAAAACCACGCACTAAAAAGAATTATTTATTGGTTTGGATTGCAAAACAAAACCCTCTTGTGGAACAGGCATTCAAAATAGCTGTTTTGATATTCAGGCGGCACCTAGCAGTGAGACAGCTTGTCAATGCTTCCTTTATAAAACACTCATTTCTTAAAAAGCGTCGCATTTCTTGTCAGCTTAAAGGAAAAATGGTTACATCAGCTTGTCTATTTTTGAAATGAAGATCAGCAAAAATCAAGTCAAAACAAAACAAGATGTTTAACTATTTCCAAGTTCTATTTATACTTTTTCCTAGCAAATAAATATTTTATCTTCCAAAGGAAAATCCAGGAAAGCCAGTATTAAGAATTAATTTATTTTAGATCCAATACTACTACTTAAGCTGTTTAGTTGACTCAAAAGATGGACTGCGAGGATGTATTAATTTCAAAAATTAGGAAGACATCAGCAGTATCATTTCCCATTTTTTTCTGGGAAGCACATTGAGGAGCATGTTCTCAGTCATCTTTTCACTTGCCCTACAGAGCACTCAGCTTGCAGTGATATTTTCACGCCCAGAGGCAAAGCAGCCTTCCGAGAGGTGTCTGATTGCCCCACACGCCCCAAAGTGGGCAAATTGCTCAAGTAGAAGGCTAATTTTTTCCTCACCGAATGAAGTGCTGCAGACCAGACTCCAAGAGAAATTCTGAGCACCTTGCTCCATGAAATCAGTGAGACGATTTACAGAGCAAGGGAGCAGGCAGACAGGCGAGTTTCCGTCAGGTGAATTGCTCCATCAGCTAAAATGTTTGGAGAAGGAATCAGCATGAGCTTGCTGTGCTCTAACCCAGTGAGTGAATTGGTGCCGTGCCCATCCTCCATCAAAACATTTTCGGCAGCGATGCACACGTTCGTTTGGAAATCTGCTCTTTAATTCACTGACATTAATGTTCAGAACAGCGCTAATTCAGTGGGGCTGCATGAGCACGAGAAGAGAACCAGGCCAGCAGTGCTTCTGAAGGGAAGCAATAGCTGAGACTAAACGAACACAGCATCCCGCAGAAAATTCCTGCTCCAGAAAATATTTTTAGAAGCTGCCCATCAAGTGTCTCCCTGTGCTGAGGCACCCCTGGACCGCCTGTGTTACTGTAGGTCAGGCGTGTCTCTAAAGGCCAGTCCTGACAGGCTGGATGCTGATACCTGGCCAAGAAATGGAAATCTGTGGGGCTTTCTTCTGCTTCTTGCAGGCTGATGACCTTTCTGAAGCCTGATACGACGTACAATGTATTGATGTTTGGGTTTGCTCGCTATGATTTTATTATGCTGCCCATCTGTAAAAACTTCAGAGAATAATTTTTGATGGATAAGTATGTTATATGTTTGGGGGTTTTTTGGTACAAGGAGTGTACTATGATGTAAAGTACAGCATTAGGAAATAGTGGCATCCATTTAAAAATGGCATGGGTGATGGCAAGCATAAAACAAAGGAGAACAATGAAATGTACTTCAATTTCATTACAGTCTTTCAATGAAATGCTTGATAAAGAGAAGAGAAAGATTCCTCAGGTTTCTGGTGTGTTTTCATGACAACTATCACTCCTACAGCTTCCATCAGTCTGTGTTTGCCTATGGAAAATTAAGAGTTATAGCTTTCATTATGGATTGGAGTATAAAAGAGCAAAGAACAACAGCCCCTCAAAAAAATCCAAATCACAAAACAAAAGAAAAAACGAACTGAAGCAAATCAAAATGGGAAAAAGCCAACAACAACAGCGACCACAAAACAACCTAAAAAACAAAACAAACAAAAACCAAACCAAAATAAACAAACAAACAGAAGGGGAAAAAAAAACCACCCAAAAATCCCCAGAACCACCCACACAAAAGAACCCCCTAAAAATAACTTCCAAACAAGGAAATCAAAACACAGTCATCTAAAACTCCAAAGTTAATGAGGACTCTGATTACTGTGGGTCAGCCAAATGACTGAGCTCAAGTGCAAGAGCCATAGATAAATATTTCCTAGAATCTGAGTTAAATTAATTTAAAAAGTAGGTGCTTTTAATTCCTATCTCTTCATGTGCCCTCAGCAGCACCAGGCAACCCCATAAATGAGAAAATGTGTTTATGCTTTATCTCCAGCTTCCTTCCCACCAAATCATTACAATGGCTGCCAAGTTGTAATGTCTGTGGATCACACCATTTTTCTCCCTGGGAAATATCTGCAATCTACTTCTCATTCCAAGTCCCAGGAAAGAAGGAGAAGCAGCAACTCCAGGAGCATCCCTGTGGACTTACAGTTACCATGGGATTCCCAAGACATTGTGCTGCACCACTGAGATTCCTGTCGCCTAATCCCTACCTAACCCAGGTCTTGACCTGAATTTCATCCACCATACTTAGATCTAAATATTTAAAGACAGAAAAAGCAAGAATTATGTGAGGGAATGACCTAAAAGCATGGATCTGAAAGCAGGTTATGGAAAATCTCTAAGCTGGCAGGTAAAGATGAGGCGCTTGAATCATTATTTATTGCCATGTATGCTTTATTGCAATCTGTTAATATTAAAACACTTTGTAGATGACATTTAAATGCATATGGTATTATGATAATTACACATAGGCTATACTTGTGAAATATTAGAATTTCTAGTTTGAGTTACTTTGTGTATTTGAGAAATTAGGAGGAGGGGAAGATGTGTGACTATTTCTAATTATCTACATTCTTTTATTGTTTCACGTGAAAGATTCCTTTGCACTGGAAATTTATTTGTCAGTTTGCTGTTGAATCCAAATGTCTCCTGTGCAGCTTTGAGCTGATAAATCCACATGACAGCATGCTGCTGTGCACACATCGGAAAATAGTGTAGTCATCTGTGTGAGGGGGCATGTTTTAGTGAAGGTTATAAAACTTTTGATCAACCCAAAGGTAATTAAATCCACTGTACTCCTGGGAAACATGGCTGTGTTACTCCTTGAGCTACTCAGGCTTGCACAGACACACTGCAGGTACTTGCAGAGTGATGCCACTACTTCTAGTCCTGGGCTACTTTCTGTGTCCTATATTGTGGTGTCCAAGAGCCTATCTCTCCCTGTTTCGGAATTTTGAAAGGAAAAGTAGCATCGTTTCTGGTGAGCCAGAAGCACAGCTGGGGGCCGAGGAAGAGGGCACTGGAGGCAGTAAGTCAGTGAGGAAAAGTGCGGGCTTTGGTGCTCTTGCCTGAGGCTTTTCTCTTGTCACTAATTTCTGCCAAACAGAAGGTTTAACTCCAGAGAAGATGCCACCTAATTGTCACATTTCTGTCCTTGCTGCCGCAGCTGCGTGACACTGCACGCTGAAGGAGGATGGCACCAAACATAACCGAGGAAAAGTCTGCTCTGCCTCAGGAGTCCCATTTACTGATGTGGTTCAGTCAAACCATCATTCCAAACACAGGATCTCCAGGAGGGGATGCCCTCCATCCCTGGTGAGGTGACAGCCCTGGGCAAAAATGCCTGACAGAGGACAAGGGGACATTGCAGTTTACACAAAGTTTTGTATTGCCAGTGAATGAAAATTTAATGAAAACATTAATTTTAGAAAATGTTTTGCTTTCATCTGACCTACAGAAAGAAAGCAGTTTCAACTACAAACCAAAAGAGATAATTTCTTCATTAACATTTTCCACACTAGGTCTTTTATTGCAGTCAAGTCACTTTCTGGGAGAACACATGTCTGGGAAAAAACAAGTTTTGGAATATTCATCAGAAGGGAAATAATCCTTTTCATTCACACTAAGTCATTGTAAACTTAACATACAGCAAGGAAATAATTTTATATCTGCAGCGAGTAGTCACCACAGTCAGAGAATTCAGAATTTTTCCGTGATGGACTTATACAAAACATATAACTTATTTAGCTTAGCTTTTGAAAGGAACTGTTTTCCTGAGTTGGCATTTCTGGGTAAGAATTTGCAAATGATACTTTCTAACACCCACTGTACCATTATGCATTAAGAGTCCTTCCCAAATGCACTCCAGCAATATAAGAGTATCAGCTTTTGCATGTGTTTATCCAGCTATCATTTTTACATATGACATGGTGGGTCCCCGGCCTGCTTTGGTACAGAAAAAGATTGCCTGGTTTTTGGGTTTTCTTTCATTTTTTTTTCTTTCTTGTTTGCTCCTGACAAATAAGAAAGTCAAGGAATAATTAAAGCACAGACTGGAACAAAAATAACCTCCTAGTAAACAAGTGTGCTCGAGCAAAATAAATGATAATTTATTTTACAAGCAGAGATTAAAGGAGCTTGGCTTGTTCAGCTTCTCAAAACAATAGCTAAGAAGGGATATGACTGTTCCCTATAAATATATCTGGGTATGTAAACATGAAGGGAGAAAAAAATTACTTAAGCAACCAGTAGAATATTGGCACAAGGACAAATGAGTATAAACGAGCCATGAATTAATTACAGTGAGAAATTAGGATAAGTACCTGGAATTAGAAGTGCTGCTTTCAGGCTAATTTATGGGAAAATGAGCTGCCCAATTGCTCTGTATTCATCCTGAAAAGGAGTATATTGGTCTTATGCCTCTCCTCAAAGCTCAGGTGTGGGAATGCAAGGCTGTGTGTACATTCTGGCATGTATCCCATAACACTTACTAGGGAGCTGCAAAGTTTGACTTCATTTCGCATGTGAAAAGGAAAAACTCAGTGAATATCCTTATGGCATCCCATTTTTATAGAACTACTTTTAGATTCTGTGGGGTCAGACAGTTACTAACGTTTCCATAGTGGAAGAGAATGAATAAGGAGCTGCCCCTGGACTACCACGCCGTGAAAATCCCACTCTGCCCCCAAAACTGAGAGCACTCCTTTCCCCAAAAGGGAGAACATGCTCTGATCCAAAAAATAAAACAATAAAAGTTTTATCCTGGCACACCCAAAAGCTTTGAGTGACATTATGCTCCCCCCAGGAAGTGCAAGTCCTAGTTTTCCCTACCATGAAGCATGTCTGAGCTTTTTTTAACAGCTAGGAAAATTAGGGGTTTTTTTTAAACAAATATTTCTTAAGCTTGATTTTTTTATTCCCTACCCACTTGTAAACTGCCTGTAAATGGATTTTTAAAATGACAGCGTTCATCCTAGGCTTCAAATTATTCACAAACATGTCCAATAAATAATTCTTCTTCTGCAGACTATTTGTAAAATGCATATTTATCTGGAATTGAAAATTCATGCTACATGGCTAATTAGCCTTCACAGAGGGCTTAAGCAGGCCTGAAGGGTGCCTAGGGCTTCTCCCAGCCCTGGGCACAGGGATGCATTTCCCCTAACTGAATTTACATTTCCGCATTTTTTGGACCATTTTATATGGAAATCATGCCCCTCCTCCACCCCCAGCTTTCTACTCAGCACAGTGTTTGCTTGTTTTGATCAAGCTCTCCTAGAATAATGAAATGCACTCCTGCTCCCTCACTAGGTTAAAGCACACTTAAATTTGTGTCTTAAAGACAGTTCAGAAAAACAAGTTATCTGGCAAAAAACTATAAAGAAAATGGTGTCTTCCATCCAATTTTCTTGTTAGATGCTCATCTTTGAATTAAACTTTCTCCATACTTACCTCTTTTAACTTACTTTTCTTTATTTCTGCATACACTGAGCATGTTTAGCTGTACAAAATTTAGACCTCTCGAAATGCAAAGGCGTTTAGCCACTATTTATCATTACTATGATTCTTTCAGTTCCTACGCCACTTACGGAAAATACCACATTAGGTTACAAAGAAAAAATAAGATAGATAATTTATAAAAAAGGAAGACAATTACTTCAGTTCTACAATCTAAGAAATCACTCATGATCTTCAGTTAAAAACACTCAATTTTTTCTGCTAGGAGATAATACACATCATATAACAATTACTTTTGACTCGTTTCTCCCTCATAATTTTCATCAATATTTAGAAAATTTATTTGTCACCATCTTTTACTTTTCAAGAAAATACAAATTCTTTCAATTGTCAATGCTTTGCTAGAGCAATTTCAGCTGGAATATTTTTGAAGAATGTTTTGAAGAGTGACTTTGAGTGGAAAGCTCTGGGTCCTGTCAGAACCTCCCAACATGTCATGCTTTTGTTGTGCTAGTGCTGTGAAAATTTGGGTGACAATCCCTTGAACAGATTTCTGCTGCACTGGACTTTGGTGAGGATTCAAAGTTACTGAGTGATATTTAGAAGTATCATCATCAGCCATGCTCAGTTGTGCATAAAAAGATGAATTACTGTTCAGAGAAATCAGAGGTTCTGTCAAACAAATAGCCATGTGTGCATCTAGCTGTTCTTAAAAAGGCTATTGAAATTATACTTAAAAGAAAATAAACCACCTTTCAGATCCTGTGGGTCTATATCAAAACATTATTGTTATCAAATCTGAATTCTGCCTTAGTAAGGAAAGCAGGACCAGAGAAACTGAGAGAGCTGTTGGTTTAGGAGCACCTTCTCAGCAGGGTGTGTTTATTCTTAATATAATATAATATAATA
>VZRL01003051.1:1144503-1390717 GCA_013397895.1 Origma solitaria | reverse complement strand
AAAAAAAAAAGAAAAAAATTCTAAAAATTATTTAAAATATACTTGCCTGGAAAGTATCAGTAAGCATGAAATTGAGGAGAAGCTGGGAGGAACAGGCAGGGAACATAAGTCAAACAAATAGGCTTCCCCCCACTATGTAGTGAGAGCTGAAAACTCAGAGTGGATTTTTAACTTTATGTGCATTAACAGAACATAAAATAGATGTTTCCTTTCAACACACAAGTCTCTGCAGCAGGGGTTCTTCATATTCTAGGCAGGCAGCTGAAATGCCACCCCATGGTAGTAGCTGAGGGCCTGTAAATAGTTTATTTCTTTTCGCTTTCATGGAAGGTGGCAGGTTTTAGGTAAGTGAAATCTCCCTGATAAATAATTTCTGCAAAACTAAGGCATGTGTAAAGTGTTCACTGTGTACATTCTCTTTTCTTGCTTGTATTTTGCAAAATATGTGATGAAAGCTTTATTTACCGTGATTTTTCACCCTTCTGGAGTCAAAATGCAAGTCAACTGCTGCCTGATTTCTGTTCAGAAATGCAAAGATACAAAAAGCTGAAGAAGTCTTTAAATATTAAAGGTTATAAACCCACCTAACACATGCAGGGCACTTCGGTGATTTAATACAATGCATTGAGAAACAATAGACAATAGAGCATGTAGCATAAACATTGAATTTTAGCAGATGTTCTCTTTGCTACATTCAAGCCTTTTACTGTGCCCTGAGATATCTATGGAAGACTCACTTCCACTGCAATCCTGGGTGAGAAGTGACACTAGGATGTGCAGCACCATAAAAGCAGCTCTGCAAGCTGACAAAATCCTATGGTAAAGACCCACTGGAATAAACATTGTGTACAGGGAAGAGAAATGTGATAGATGTCAGTGAAAACTGCAGGAAATGTACTGTCTGCATGCAGCATTCCCTGTGGCTGAACCTATCACTCCCACTGGCACATGAAATGCTTATTCTCTGGGGGAAAAGCGAAGCATTAGACGGCCAGATCAGAAGAATGAAACAGAGCTTCAACATTCTCGAGCAAGATGAGAGCAAAGCAAGCTCTCCGTGGTTGGATGAGAATGGATGGAGTAACAGCTGCGTTGTGAGCACAGCCTTTATTGAGAAGCAGAGCAAGGCTCTGAGACTCTGTCCCAATCCCATTGCAGGAGATGCCTCTGCCCCAATTAAGGTGCAAACAACACCATCTGCCAAAGTCAATAGGAGGGGTTTTATTTAACAGTGAATGAATGTGAGGGAGAGAGATTGAAAGAAATAGAAAAGAGGGGGGTGGAGGACAGAGGGAGAGAGAGAGAGATTAAGCAGAAGATAAGGTGATAGGATCCAGTGGAGTCCTGCTGGTCTTCCTTCACTCTGGGCTTCTTGGGAGTGGGGGTCCTGAGGTCCTACAAAACCTTCCCCTATTTATACATTTTAGCAAACCTAGGAATTAACGCTCATTTGGCTACACAGTTCTCTTATTCTATTGGTTAATGAGTGATTGCCTAATTTCTATTGCTAGTTATTCCCATGTGCAGTCTTTCTCCTCTTTTGAGTCTGCGGTCAGGATCTCCCCTGATGGAAGTACCCTTTACCCAGACAGAGCTGATTTCAGCACAGCTGCTGAGTTGCCTTTCCCTGTGGCCCATAAATTCTGCATTCTTCATGGCCATTATCAGTGACACACTCTTCTCCCCCAGCTTTACTTACCTGTCCCTAGGCCTGAGAGAGTCAGGACTTTTATCTTGTCTCAAGTTTTCCTTTGGCTGAGACCCTTATCCCCTCTGACTCTCTTCATTTGGTTGTTTAAAGCTATTATAGACAGAACCAAGGCCGGTGAGTGAGCCTCAAGCACACTTCATCCCCTCCTGTCTCTGTTTCCAGGTAAAGCAAGGCCAGGGCCCATGGGAGCTCCTGGGCATGTTCCAAAGTATTCCTCAGCCTTAAAAAGGTGGATCACAGGACAACATTCTGGAAAACTAAAAGGACAAGATCAGCACATTTTAGAAACGGTATTAGTGTCACCGATATTAATGCTTATTATTCTGTTATTTGGAATAGGGCGGTTAATGCAAAATCTTCTCTGGAAAGAAACACAACACTGTCTTGATGCATTTATACGCTCATGATGATCTTGTATCCCAAAAAAAGCAGAAGGGGAAAAAAATGGAAAATTGCTTGCACCATTTGAGTCTCTTGGCTGTCGTTATAGTTATTGCATGCAAATAGATGTGTACAGCTTAAAGCCTTGCTCTGATCTGCTCTCTTATTTCCCAAAGACACGCTCAGCACTAATGATTACCTGCGCGACACAATGCAACTCATAATTACTTTTCATTTAACGAAAAAGCAGCAAATGTTAATGAAGAGTTTTGAGTATTTCCCATATCTCTAGATACTACTTCGGGTCTCTTAATCGGCTTGTAAGCCTGCTTAGAGCAATAAAGATAAACCCAAAGACTGGTAGGAATTAGATACTTTTAGTGACCCCTAATTGTAAAACTTCAAGCAAAACAGCAGGGAAATAAAAATAAAAAATTTAGAAATAAAACCCCATGGAATGATATACTAAATGACAGATGATGATAATGGAGCACATGAATGACAAATCCAAGGAGTACTTTTTCAATAGCTCAGAGACAAAACTACATCAGTGAGGAGGCTTGAAATTTCATCAAGTAAACGGAGACAGAGAGGAAGAAATTATCTAAGATGTGGAAAAGCCAAGATTGATAAAAAGAGATGAAGGAGTAAATTAATTTCACTTTAAGATAAGGAATGGTGCTATGAAAAAGGCAAAAGAAATGACAGCTGGGAAAGGGCACACAGGAAACTATACACACAAATTGCAAATTATAAGTTTCAATAAGTTTTCCTAATTTCCTGACTTCAAGGAGGAAAGGGGGTGAAAAATGTAGGTGGGTAAGAAACTAGAATAAGAACAAAGACACAGTGGTTTAGATGAGCTCAAAACCACTAAAGATTTCTGAGAAATCAGTTGAAAATTACTGTAAATTATTACCTTGTGAAATGTCTTATCTGTGGAAAATTAGTGGTGGTTGTACATGAGCTCTTAGCAATAGTCAAAATATGTTCATGTTGGCAGCCTCATAAAAAATGGCAAAAAACAAACAGCTGTGAAAGAGTCTTAACTGAGTTCTTCTGGAGCATTTGTTCTCAAGGTCAGTCAAGCAAATAAGTTGTTGTGAATTACCCATCAAGCCTTACAGATTTTTTTTATCCTTTTGAAATTTTCAAAAAAAAAGTTACCTTGCAATATGTATTTAAAGAGTGTTTGTTTAGTAAACTCTCCTAATGCCAGAGATACAGTGTATGACACGATCAATCTTCAACATTCAGTGTTTGAAAAGTGAGCATCATTGGCCAATTTTATTTGTACACTTAGGATTATTCTTGCTGAGAAGACCACACTCTTAGAAGAGATTTGGAAAAGCTCCTGTATTGAATTAGAATGGCTTTTAGCAGCTTTGTACCTCAGTTTCCAATTAGCAAAACAGAAATATCTCCTTTCTTGTTTGTAGGAATACGTTTTTTATGTTGCTCAGTGACACATTCCACAGTGACATTTGGCAGGTTAATTTATAGATAAATGTGTAATTTCTGCCAGAAATCACATTAGACAATTATCTTTGGGTTTTAAAATTAAAACAAGTCATTATCAAATCCTTATAGGGGCCATAAGATAAAGAAAGAGAAAGGAGAACCTGGTTTGATGGAAATGAAAGTGTAAAAAGTAACCAACCCTAACTGTGCAGCTATGCTATCCTGGTCCTGTTCTGTGTAAAACCAACCTTTAATTAGAAATTTTCTAGGATATATAAAGCCCTATATTCAATGTATTTAGTCTTCATAAAACCACTGAACCTAGAGTGGCAAACTGATATCACTTGCAAAAAAGAACTGCAAAATGGTTAAAGAACCTAAAAAAACCCTTTAACATTTGTATTCATTAGAGCTGTGGCAGATTACCAGTGGAGCCACTCAAAGAGGCTCTCAAAATCTGTTCTGTCTATTATTTTCATTAACAACTTTGGCCCAAACATTGGTGTGGGCTCCGAAGACCTGCCAAGGGCGTGAGGCTGGGTGGTACCATCGAAAGAGAAGCGAAGATACCATTCAAAATCCTAAATGACCTTCAAAGCCAAAATAATAAAGTCGGTTGAAGCTAACTGCTGGGGTCAATGCTGGCACAGAACATCTTGGTTTGAGCTGGCTGCTCATATATTCAGACTGAAAATCAGAAGGATGCTGTAATCCGTCCGAAGAGCAAGGTTCAGCAACAGCTTTCTGAAATGCTGCCAGAGTGACAGAGGAACAGATTTCCAAGTCTGCTGGTCTTGTGGATTCCTCTTCTCTTGGACTCAGCCTCAAAGCCTGGGAATATTCAAATAGCAAAGCAAAGCTGTATGCTGCCTTCCAAATTGTAGTTTACTGATGGCATCTTGGTAAAAGCAAGGAGGCGATGATTACAAAATATCCAGAATGAGGACCTATAGTTCATAACTCTGTTTCTTGGTCTTGATGCAAATATGTTTCTCATCCAAGCAAGCCATGAATCTTCTCTGGGGCATCTTCAAAACTGCAATGAACTCACATTGAATTTAAAACCACCCCCAGCTTTAACTAATTTCTGCTTCAGTGCCCCAAATACAAAGCAGACTTTTAGAGGAAGAATGTATTCATTCCTTCAGTATTAAAAAAGTAACCCAAAATTTATTATGTACATAAATCTTCCGTGAAAGAATGAATCAAGATAGAAAAAGAAATATCATTTTATGATATTGCAGCACTGAAAGAGGCTTAGAATAACTGTGAAAAGATGGGTAAAGAAACCATGATAGAATAGTTGCATCTGACCTACTCTTTGCACTCCAAATAAAAATGAAAAACATCAGAGGGGGGTAGTTTTATTGGATGATCAAAAATGTGAAGTTGAGGATATAATCAAATAATATATCAGTAAACCTCCGCAGAAAAACTCAGGCAGGCTCTCTGCTAACTGTATAGTCAGTGAGGGAATATTTCTTCTTTGTTTTCCCTCTGCATGGTTCCCTTACATCAAAACAAAGAAGTAATTCAGAGATGACAATGAGCACTGTGAGTTATGTTTTGTCAAATATACTCTGTTGCAGAGCATTTTTCTCAATGAATGAAGAAATAAATAAATCCTTAGCGAGGAGAAAAGGAATACAGATGAAATCTGGCTACTTCATTTTAATTGAATTTACTATATTTTAGTGACTGTGTATGAAACAATCATTAAAAATGGCATAGAAGGAAAAAAAAGAAAGACACTTTTGGATTGTGAGGACAGTGGAAGGAGCAGGGATAATAGCCTGCTCACAGTGACAGAAGACTAAAAAATCTTTTAACTGAGCTTCAGCCAAGCTTTCAGCAAACAATGACTAATGTTTTCTATGACATGAAGACTCTCCTGCCAGACTGAGACGAAGTACATTCAATAAGGAGCGTGCTTCACTTCATTATCTCATGACGGAGTTTCCTCAAGCACCCTTAGAGGGTGAAAGAGTTCAATCCTTTAAATGTCCTTTGAAAAGTGCATGAACACACAAACCTCCACCCATACTTACACACCAGTACACCCCTACATGCACAGTCCCTTACCTGCACTGGGAAAACTGTAGTTTTAATTTTCATCCAGTAGAATTTTGATACAAAAGCTGTGAATTTCATGACCCTCGGCTAAGTGTTAGTTATGTTCTTCAAAAGGATAGAGCCAATGAAAATGGTTTTAGTCCAAATAAAGTTTTAAAAGAAAATATGCAAAATGTATCTTATTGATACCTTAGGGTTACTTGAAGAGGGGTTTAATTCACTTAAAAGAAAAATATAACAATAGAGGTCTTTGTAAACCTAATAAAGCTGGAATAGAATGGAAAAACCTTCAGGGAAATAACAGACTACATTAAACCTTGAAGGAAGACTGACTCTGAATTTCATACAAAGTGCAATGTACAAATATGTCTACTTGGGGCTTTTTCTGTTCTTGCAGTTTATTCCAGATGAGATATGCTGCAAACTCTAACTCCTGTGAACATTATATTAAATCAGAGGGGTATGGTACACGCTTCAAATGCTATGAGATTCCTATCTGGCAGACACAAATGCTACTCAAGCTTAATCATCAGCAGACCATGGAGAACTTTTGGCTCCATAAATTTTAACAGATATGAAATTGTGTCATCTCTGTAGGCATTTGAGGTCATGCTTTCATTTTAAACAATGTAAATTCCCAAAATATTGTTATAACCCTATTATCTACTCTGCCTGCTTGTTTTCCTTCAGTTTCAACACTGCAAGCTTCCAATTATTCCAAACACAGAAGTGAGAGTTTTTGAATGGTGACAAATATCTTATGATACTCTTCATGGAAACGGTAAGGCCAGTTGCACTTTGTCTGCATGTAATGAACTCCTTGACGATAATAATCTACTACTAATACCGAACTCTCCACTCAAATATAGCTATATGAATATTAAGAGGGACAAATTCCCTACCTGGAAGAGTTGACTATTTAAATAAGAAAGACAATATCTGTTTCTTACAACCCAAAGAAGGAAAAGAAGAATTACCTGAAAGACATTCAGTTCAGCCATTTAAGAATTATTATTGCCACTTCCAGTATCTGTTGTTCTGGACACCAAGAGGGAAAAATATTGTCAAATCTGCAGTGAAACTTCTGATTAACAGAAGTCAAGATTTCATAGAATTTTTATTTTTACACTGTTCCAGTATTTTGTTTTGTTTACTCCAGGAATTGTCCCATTGATTTCAATGGAAATTCTCAGTGGAGTAACCTGGAGCAGTAGTACCATTCAAAGTCAGAATATCAGAATATCAGAATTTCCTATGTAATTATTTCTGCTGAGAAGCATTTACACACAGAATTTCAGCTGAATATAGAAAGGATTTTAAGTATTCTCTTAGTAGATGGCAGAAATAGTTTCACACTTGCAGGTGTCAGAACTATTTGTCCTTTTGACTACTTGCTGCTCCAGATTTGTAGGTGACCGGTCAAGAGCGTGTCATCGGGACATCCCATAATCACACCAGGCAGGAGAAGAGAGAAAGCAGAGGAGGTGAGAGTGATTATCTTTGTCAAGGGCAGCAGTCAAATCAAGAAGAATAAGCTAGAGGCACACACCTTAAATTGATCAAGGGATGGCTCATTAGGAGCCCGGCTTCCTGCTGCTTCTGAGGCAGGGAAAGGGCAGACGGCAGGCAATAAAGGCTTGAGAAGACAGATGCAGGAGAAGCTGCTGCAGCACAGGGGTTTGGAAGACAAACAAAAGGAAAAAAGAGAGGGGAAAAGCAACCTGAGACTCATGTAGGAGATAGAGGAGTTTTCTCAACATAAGACACCACAAAATCATGAATTTAGGCAGTGCATACTTAAGAGGCTGAGAGAAAGGCAAGAGCCTCCAAAAACGTGTGAGAGAGGAGAAAACAGAGACCCCTCAGAATAAGATTCAAGGGGAGCATCCAATTCCAACACTGTGGTGAGCAGTGGCAGATGGGAAGAGGTAGGAGGGAAAAAAGGAAGAAATGTTCAAAGATGATTCTGGGTGCTTCAAAACAGAAAGAGACATCAGAAATGGTCATATACATTTCCTGTGGAGATCTCAGTTTTATGACGTGGGTGGGAGGAAAGGAGAATGCTTTCTCATTATCTGTTTATGGTTTCGAAAATTTTTATTAATCTAATGTGTAATTGTGCAGCCTTTGAAGGGTGATGATAAAATAGAAAAGGATTTGGAAAGGTTTCTCTGAGTGCATTGCCTGTTTGATGACTAGAAGTTCCCAACACCCGTTAGGAAATAATTTTTAAAAAACCAAAATAGCTGCTCAACACATACTAACAGACTGTGTGCCCTTGAGATTCTGCAGCAATGCAAACACAAACAAACTACCATTCCAGTGAAATACAGATGTGTGCTAATACTAAAACAAACAAAAATTCCAAGTATGATATTAACAAGTAACTGGCTTTATCTGCAACAAGGATGCTTACCAATGCTTTTTTGGAGACAAAGACAGTCTTCATCTATAGCTCAAGGCCACCAAGGGCACCACAGCCATCAGAGCCTGTGGTCCCAGGAGCTTTCTGAAGTTCGGGGAGCATCAGTTCCCCTTTCTGAGCCTCACAGGAAATATCTGTGCGCATTCATGTGATGTATCCAGAGCTCCATCAACACCACTGCTCCAAACTCTTGTCATCAGGCAACCATCAGCACTCAGGAAACCTTTAGTGAAATGGAAAACAAACAACCTATTAAAATAAAACTAGATTAACACTTATTTATAGACTGTCATTACCACTTCATGCCAGATGGGAAACGCAAGGAGTGCGCAGGAGAGATGCTGACACCTGTGAAAACCAGGTCATATGGAAACCTTCCTTTTATCATTGCTCCTTTGGAAACATTAACAAAGCCTGAGACATTGGACTTTAATTTTGGGTCTTTTCTTTTTTTTCTTTCTGTCTATTACACACCCACAGAGGCCAGCTGAAAATAGGTGATATGAAATATTAAAATACTTCAAGGGTCAGAGAAACAATATCCTCTACAAAACATTAGCATGTCATCACAGACAGCAATATTCAAGGCATTTTATTTGACACAAGTGGTAACAACAGTGAAATGCAGAAGTTGAAACAGCTTCCAGGAAATTTGAAAATAAAGCAGCACATATAAAATGTCATCCCACAAACATCTAGTCTATATAGTAGCAGAAACTGAGTACTTCCTTCCAGTTTAGCTGGAATGCACACAGAATGCAAAAGATGAAAAACAACAGTGACGTGAAGGTTAACACCATGTCACAGCAGAGGTACCTCAGGACACTATGTCAAACTGAGAAAATAGAGTGGTCTAATTTTATATGAATATATTTATATAATTTGAGATGTCTTTACCTATATTTATACACACAGGCACGCACACAAATTGACTTTAAACCCATGCACACTGCTGAATAAACATACCACATCTGTGAGCACACCGTATCACCCCAATCAAGCTTTTCAAACAGCCCCGAGGGATGTGAACATCATTGGAAAGCCGAGGAAGCCTCACGCTTTTCTTTCAGACTCCCTTAGAAAACACAAAGGCGTTGGGAAATTCTAACCAAAGCACATCTAAAAAAATCTGCTTTTTGTTGGACATTGCAGAAGTGTTCAGAGAGGCCCTTGGTGGCCCTTGTGGCTCTTTACAGGGGCTGGCAGAGGGATGCTCCCGTCCCTCCCCAGGGCTCAGCCAGCCCCGGTGCCAGTGGGCTCCTCGCTTCCCACACCAGGGCACTGTCACAGCTGTTTTGCTTCTGTGTCCCCTCCAGCTCTGAACACTCTTCTCTCTGAGTTTCTGACTTCACAAGTGCCAAGATTAGATTTAAAGGGTAGTTAACAGGCCTTTTGCTTAAAGTCTTCCTATCACTTGTATTTATAGCTTAATCCATCAACAGATTCTTGTTTCGGCCTTCTCATTTCAAAGCAAGCTTCTTTCTGGGGAAAAGAGATCACAGCTAAAGCGATGAGTTTTGTAAGGATGTTCCAAAACAGCATTAAAGGGAAAAAATCAAACCTTCTCTGTGTTTCCTTATGCAAGTTTCATTAGCAGTAGCTCACTGAGGCTGACAAAGCCTTCAGACATGGAAATAAAAGACTTTCTGACCAAAATCACTGACATGGGATCTTTTTAAGGCTGGGAAATGGGAACAAACATGATGAAGCAAATCAATGCCCTGAACAGCTTTAAGTATGTGCTGGGGGGCTGCCCACAATTGGGGTATTTTTCTGAGCTGCAGTTTGGAAGCCAAATTTGCAAGGAATATTTAAGCTTTTAAGATGATTACAGGTGACTGTGCAGATTTATGAAAGCGCCTAATGGAGTTAAGTACCTTATTTCCCCTGACGTTCAATGGTTTTTAGGCACTTCTCTCCTTATTAGATGCCACAATTTCATTTACCCTTTAGCTATATTTTTTTCAGAATACCAAAGTAAAACACTCTCTTACAGTAATTCTTCTAATTAAAAGTTGTTGACTCAAATGAGCTAAAAAAAAATCTAAAATCGGGAGCATTTTTATTTGTCTGATATTTACCTGTTCATATAAGATATTGCATCTGTCTTTGCCATTTTCAGGTTCCATGTCCTTAAGTAGAAATAAACAGAAAACATTTTTATATTCCTGAGGTAAAAATCCTAAACAGCTTGTTCCCCTCTAAAATGGCAACCCCTGTGAAAACCAGAAGCAGCACATATACTTGTACATTTTTGCAAAATAATAACTGAACTCTGCTCCTCAGTGGACTGTCTGTTACAAACTGTCAGTTAAATATAAATCCATCATCGTCTTATGCATCCATGCCAGAGACTTTTCCCCACAACCCCTGGGAAATGTGCCTTCTTGCCTAACCCTTTAACCAATAAAACAGATTCCTACCAGGCAGCTGTGAAATGTTTATGCTTGCTTAAAATCTTGTCGTCCTCAAGAACACAGAAAACACAGAAATTGCCATATCTGATCAGCCCAATGATCCATCTCAGCCACTCTCTCACCTCCAGCCTTTGCTGTATCTGAAAGGAGCATCATGAAGCTGTTTTTAAAAGGGTGTTTGTTATCAGTGTGCAGCCTGCCCAAGATGCCATTTCCAAGGATCAAAAAGGCTCTTCATCTTATTCAAATTACAGACAGGAGAATATACAGCCATTATTTGGAACCTGCAGAATTCCATGAGTTAAGAAATGTGTCAGCACAAAATGCGATGAACGAAAGAGAACGATCCTTGCTCCAGAGAGATCAATTGAGTTGCAGTGACCTCAGGATCTGTTTCAAAGCATCAAACTCAGAAGCTTCAAAAGGGATTCTTCTTTATCTTTGTTAGTTTTTAAACATGGGCAGCCGTCTAATAAACTAATAATATTTTAGGGTAAGTTCTTCAGTGGGTTGTCAACTATGATTTACTATTATTCTCAGGAAGATCATGAAAACATTTTGAAAACAGACAGAAACTTAGAGGAAAGTGTTCACATCAGACTCTTGCAGCAACATATTAAGGCCTCTTTTTTAATAGGAAAATATCCTCAGTATATTTCTATGCTTTTTACTGAACATTCATCTTGCAATAAAAGAAGAGCATTGATTAGGGACACATTCAGATTTCAGGCATGGCTTGACTATGAACATTTTTTTGTGACAATATGAAAAAAACAAACAAACAAACCCCAGCAAAAACATGCACATGTTCAAAAGCTTTTTGTATTGTGACATGTGGCATGAGTTCAAGCTTTCAGAGCAGCAGAATTCGCCCAAAGCCTGCATGTCTTGGTCCACAGAAAAAAAATTAAATAATACAAAGATTGTTTAAATAATTCCAAGAGCCCCAAAATCTTACTGACTCTCCCTTAAGTGTCCCTGGAGGCTGGAATTTGCACTGGATAAACAAGGCTAAATCTAAAGCAGTGCTGGAACTAGAAAATTTGTTCCTTCCTTTCCTCTTACCCTGTCTCAATCCCATCTTGAGATGCTGAACTGTCTGAGTAAGGCATTTAGACTCTTTTTTATTGTTACCTGTCAGCTCTCATAGGAGAAGAAAACCACAATGCTTGCTGAGCTAAATCACATAACCATGAAGGATTCCATGGAGAAATAACTTCTAAAACTGAGATCAGAACTGAGCCCAACAAATTTGTGTTTGGGCTGTAGCTAGAGCTAGCAAATAAACCTAGTAGCAAATTTTAGGCAGAAATATTTCATATGGTCATTTCTTAGCTGTGGTAGCCTATGGTTCCAAGATCAACTATTTAGTCAAGACGTGAGCTGGGTTTGTAGCTTTTCTTTTTTCCCCCCCAAATTAAATTCTGTGCTGCCATTCACCTATGAGAGCACTTTGAATACTTGTGCCCATGGTTTAAGGTGATTTTCTGCAAAGTCAGGAAAGGCTGCTGTGATTCCTTGGGAGTTATTTATGTCTTTGGGGAATGAACACAGTATGTTCATTTTTGTGTTTGTGTATATATATATATATATGTATATATATATATATATATGTATATATATATATATATATATGTATATATATACATACATATAAATATATGTAAATCCTCATTTCTGAATGGAGGAAGAGGATTCAGGAGTAACCTCTCATTTTCATAATTATTAACTGAATGAAGTAATAGACAAAAGACTGTATTTCTGTGTCAGATCAAGTGGTAGAAGTATTACAAATAAATGAATCTTTTCAACCTCGGTTTTTAAGATTCGTGCAATTTCAGACATCTTACCATGGCAGAACATTTGTAAATCAGATATTCTTTAAATAACTCAGACCAAGCAACCCAAAAAAGGAAGATTTACGACCTGTAGCTGCTTTCAAGAATGGCTGAAATAAATTACATGAGCATTTTATTTTGCCTGGGTACCACATCTCCTTTCAGCAGATGCAGTTTTGATGCCAGTTTATTATTTTAAGGAAGTGTTAAAGGTAACCTAGCAAGCCGAAGATATGCTGCCCACTCTGCAAATGCACTTCTTGAAGACAGAAAAGGAACCACAGTGGGTCAGTACTAACAAAAAAAACTAAATATTCTTCCCCAAAAATAGTTTCGGTGTCCATATCACCCCTTTCCATGCATATAGGCATTTGTTTTCTCAGAATGGCAACCTCCATCTCGAAGAAATGGCAGGAGGAGAATCCTGTCTTTAGGAGACACTCTGAGGGGAGCTGCATATCCCCAGACCAACTCAGACCTTACAATTCAGAGATTAAAAATGCACAGCATCTTGAACAGAAGCAAGCAGCAGATGGGAAACCATTATGAATCATAAGGGCAGCAAACCATTGCAACTGCCAGAAGGAGGTAAGCAACCACGACAGCAGCCCAAGTTCTTTTCTGTATATAAAGTCTTAAAACTAAGCTGAGTCAAGAAAATCACACAAATCCAAATGACCTGAAGTCCTGCAGGATTGCACTTCAAAGAGAATCCACCTCTTGCAGGAAGAATCTCAGATTTTGAAGGGAGACATTAATTTGCTCTTTATTTCTTAGCCTGCCTTTTTGGAATGGGTTGTCACAATCCGCAGGAAAAAAAAAACCCGTAACAGAAATAATAGAAACCCTAAAATTATATAGAGATGGTAGAAACAATAAGAATTGATAATGGAAAATCCCCAAATTCATAGACATATAGGTTGTAAAACTCAATTCAACAGGCAGCTGATCAAAGTGAACTTTTTCCTGGTACAGAACTAACAGTTACACAAGTAGAGAAACAGAAACTTTTTTCTTGTATATGGCCTAACAGCATTAAAACAAAACAGCAAACAAACCCAAACAAACAAGCCACCAAACAAACAAAAAAACCCCAAACACCACGAAAAAACATTCTTACGTATTTCTCATCTTGTGAATCAGTTTTACCTGGAAGATCTTGAAGGTTTCTTTTTCTAGTTTTTCTACAAAGTGTTTGACAGGAGCACTAATTTTTTTTTTATTTTTTTTTTTTCAGTTTATTTCCTACCCTTGAGGCTAGGAAGTCCCTTATTTAAATTAATTACTCGTGTCCTGGTCACAGCTGGTCAAGACCAATGTTTCATAGATCATCTCCTCTTCAAATTTGCAGAGAGATCTTGAACTATTTCAAGATTACTGAATAACGATAATTTATTTTATTAAAACCCATTGAAAGGAATTTTGCTCTGACTTACCTTCCATTATAGATTATTGAGTCAATGGAAATGCAGTGCCTAAATTGGAAAGAATCTGATACTTAAGTTTTATTACATCTAGAATTCTAAATTTAGTGTAAAGGAGAAGAAATACAGTGTCACAGGTTTCTTCCCAGAGTCAACTCAAATCTGTTCTTTGTATTGGCTTCTTCCACACTGAGAGGATGTATGGTACAAGAGACACACTTATCTTCTGGGAATTTAACCCCGTTTCCAGCCCTCAGCCTGGATTATTTGTTGTGATTTAATAAGATGCATTCTGTACCTAATAAACCATTTAATTCAAGTAATTATTGCAATGTTCAACTAAAATTGGAATGATAATAGTATGTGGATTCCTCTACTGAACTCCTTCCCTCTGTAACAGTGTCACATAGCAATGTCATTTGAAGTAATCACTTTAGTTTAATAGCTCAGTAACCATAAATTATTTAAAACTACATTAAATGAATTAAAGTGATATAAAACAATCTGTACTGAGAGGGGAGGGTGTTATTTTCAAGGTGGAAATGGCAAGAACACTGTCTCATCCAGTGAGGCAGTGGCATGGGACGTCAAGCACCTCTCTCTGCAAAACCTAAAATGCTACACAATATACCAAGAAGTAAGATTTAGGAATTTGCCTTAGAACCCAAATGGATGTGCCTGTAATTTGAGCAGATAAGATGGAAGAATGACCGGAGCTGATGAATTTCTCTTCCCATACATTTATTTTTAAAATATTTTTAAAAATCAGTAGGGTAGAGATCACACAACTCAAAAACAACTACCAAGTGTGCTTTTGTTTCGTTGTCCATGATACAGTCTTAAAAGTGCTTTGTTCTCTAAAATGTTAAAACCAAAAGCATCAACAATTTTTATTTCTGAAGCACCGTTCAGAAAGACTTTTGTCAAGGACAGAGCATCTGTTGAGTGCTAAATGGATTCTACCATAGTAGAAGGAACCTGTCATGGCTTTCTTCAAGAACCACCACTAGCAATTATTCCTTCTATTTCAAAGTTCCCTGAGTTCCATTATGGCTGCTGCTGCTGCCTCAGCACTCTAGTTTGGTGTCTTAGATTCCTCTTGGAATTCAATTCCCTTTGGCTGCCCAGAGGTCGGTTGTGACCCCGGTGAGGAGGCAGCTGCAGAACCACGGCACTCCAGCTACACCGTGGAGATGCTGCTGACAGCAACAACCCGGGATTCTGAGGAATCACAGTGCTCTAAATCATCAGCAGAACTGCAGAACTAAAGAGTGAATCTAACTGAAAATAATTGCTTTTAAAGTCACACATCAGCAGTGACCAAAAAGCCAAAGCCATGACAGCATTTCCTCGCTTAAGCAAACCGTGACAAGCAGAAGAGCTGGAGACTTGAGCTCATGTCTGCGTGGCAACCAGGCAAGAGAACACAGTACTTTGAAGCACATTACTGACTGCTCTTCCAGAAACTATGTTTTTGTGAAATATCTCCAGCAGTGTGACCCACATCCAACATCCACTTCCCCTGAGAAGCGAACATATCTAGAGACAGAATGCCCTCAGGCAGGCAGGCTACGCCATGGACTAAGAGAGATCTCTGGACTCAAATCAGGCTTTTGAAATAAAAGTTGCAAGGTTAAGGCACACAGCAAAGTCACACTTTTTAAACCAGAAGAGGCCATCAGTCTGGTCTGACATTCCACAAAACTGAAGGCATAGTGTTTTCCTGTCTGCTGAAAGGTTTGCCTTTGCTTGGTACTGCAACACAAGAAAAAAATCTTTTCAGCATGGCAGTGGATGCTTGGCTAGTAAAGACAAAAATTGGCTTTCCTAAGCCCATAGCACCTCCAGCTATTTATTGCTGTTACAGGAATAGAGATTTGTGCATTTTCTTGACACTGGTCCAACATTAGTGTGTTTATTCGACACACCAAAATCTGAAACATTATTACAGGCCTTAGTGAGAAAGGGAGACTCTTAACATTTTTGAGATATCCTTCATAGGCTGACCCCATTAAAAACACAACCAAGGAAACAAGGAACCCTCTAAACCCTCCCCTTTACGAATTTATCCATCATATCACCAGGCTTCTGCTTCCATTTGGCATTAGAATTATTTATTAAATCTCAAGCTCCAACTAAAAATGTCACACTGAAAGAGACAAAAAAACCACTCTGACGAAAATACAAATTAACAGCATGATGTTAAAACAGAAGGGAAATATCTTCATTTTGAATGCTGACCAATCTTATTATATCAGAGATTAATTTTGCTTATTACAGCCTTGGGAAATCATCTTGCTACAGTTTGTGCTCAAAGAGAGACAAAATTTAAAAAAATGTAGGAAAACTTTCATATTTTCCCCTTCTCTGTCATCACATAACCACCTCATACTCAATTTAATTTTTTAAGTGCCTGCTAACAATGGCTTTCAAAAAGTTCAGTTTTATTCAGGTAACCAGAAAAGGAGATTTCAGAGGTTTTCTGCATTGTTATAACTCATCAATATTTTGTTGTTCCTGACTCTTACAGGCAGGAAAATCTTGCAGCTTTTGAATAGTATGGCATGTGGATCACCTACTCTGTAGATGGGTACTTGCAGCTTTCTTGGATCAAAGCACCTTTAAACTGATTTAAACCAATAAAAATGTCTGGTAACTTCTGAGATTATTACAAATGGTGTGTTGGAACACCAAACTAGTTCTAGAAAGTGACTGAATGCTTTTATAGGCAGTGCCTGGCTCCAAATGCTTCACATAAAAAGCTGGACAACATCAGTTTGCAAGAAGAGGTCCTTACCTAAGATTTTGCACAAGAAAACAGCACATGGCAATTCAGACTGCTTCAAATACCATCAAACAAAAGGAATGCCTAGGCCCAGAGGAGGGGATGAGGTGATGGGGAAGCATCAGACCAGGGCATTAGCTCTGGATAGATGTATCATTCTCATGCAGACTTGCTATCACTTTCTCTGAAACAGCTTAGGATGTGTGCTTCAACTTCCTCACAAAATGGTCACCATTTCGTTTGTCTTTGAAAAGTTATTTTGTTGACATCAAAAAAATATCTTTTAAAAAGGTTGGAAGGAAGCTTTATCTGTTTGATTAGATAATCCCCTCTAACTCAGATGATGCAGCATCATTGCTATGCTAGTTTCCTGGTTAATCCTGAGAAAGTCACTCCAAGAGTTTTATGCCTCATTTCACCAGACAAAATAATAGTAGGAGTACTGGAAAGATAGAGGCATGCAGACACACTGAAATATCAATGTCCACTCCGGTCTGCAATCTGACAGTGCTGCAGGTGCTGTTCCCTGCTCGTGGGATGATGCCATGAGCATGATGTATGGAGAAGTCACGGAAGTAATTAATTGAGCCTTTTACTCTGATGAGATGGCTTATGATGAGGAGGGAGGAGGGTCCATCTGGATTCATTTAATTGTTTCCTAATTCTTGCAGCTTAAGAGAAATATTGTGCAGTCACCTGACTACTTGGTATCAATTTCAGCATGAATGCACATGAGGCACAGCCATTAACGTGAAGGTGGTAATTCATGACCATTTGGGATGGGCAGGCTGCCTATGTTTCTCTTCAGCGTTTGAATTTACAGCCCTGTCTGCAGTGTGTATCTTTTCAGGTAAAGATTTTACATGCTCCTGCCTATGGTACTCGTTTAATTTATGGAAAGTTTTCTGTTATGTCCCAGTACAAATTCGTTCAGCATCAATATTCATACAAATTTATAACAGCAGGTTCAAAATAACAGTATACAGAATACATTAGTATTCCTCTTCCATCTTGCAGGCAAGAGAAATACATTATGAAGCAGACCCAAAAGATTCACATAAAAGTGCATTATTTTTGTCCACAAAATGTTTGCTGTTTTGTTATTCTTAAACAGATGCAAATTTAAAATTACATTTGCTGTAATTAGAAGAAGATAAGGCTGGGGCTTTGAGAACTCTTTCTCCATTATGGGAAGACATCCTTGCAGCTCAAACCTGCTGCTGACAAAGACAGAAGCTGACCTAAGAAGAGCTGATGCCTGCTGGGAAAACTGCATGTACCCATAGATGAGACCTGTCAACAGAGTTTACATTGATAAGGTCAGACAGATTTCAGAGCTGGTTTTGTTTATGGCTTTTTGATTTTTTTGCGGATTTGGTTGGTTTTTTAACTATCCTTGCATTTGGGAAGCTATTCTGATCAGAACAAGCACAATTTTAGGCAGCAATAACATTTAAAGAAGCATTTTGTCTCCAAGACTAATCAACTTTGCACATTTGCAGCAATGTGGACAACAGTCCCTGCTCCATCTTTGTAACAAATTTAGTATAACCCTAACACATAGACTGGGAATGATCACAGGTCAGAACAAAACCAGGTATTTCAAAAAGCTTCTTTACTTACCCAAGTCACAAATTGGTATCAAATTCTCCTGGGAAAACATCACTCAAGCTGTTATCAGCATTGACTTATCTTACTATTCTTAACCCCAAAATATCTGGAAGGACCTACCCTGGTGGTCTTTATACAGATGATGTTTTCCCTCTCCTCTTTTTCCCTCACAAAAATCTACCATCTTCACTGTGATGAGAACAGGGAATAATGCCCCCTGAAAATTCTTAATGAGCAGCTCCTGTTAATCAAGAATGATCCCTCAAAATGACAGATGTTTAACTGGTGTGGTTTCCAGTTGAAAACGCAGTCCTAAAAACTCAGAAAGCAACTGGGAAGCCTGGCCCTATTAGATTGCTACCCTTGAGAGAGAAAGTGAGCTAAATACAGCCTGGCATAGATCTGGTTAGGCAAGTGAGCATGGCATTTTATCAGTAACCATCCCCTTTCTGTCATCACTCAGAAGTGAGAGCTATTATACTCTTATCACAGAATACATTTAGCACCCCAATATTTTTTTGCCTAATGCTGTGGAATTCAGTAAAGCCAAGTACTCTTTCACATAAAAATGCATAAAACTCCTGCTAGATAAAGCACCAGCCTTATTGGTAAAATGCACACAGCTCTAGAAACACCCCCAAGTATTGCAAAAGAGAGCACTGGCATCACTAAGTAACCACCAGGAAAAGGGTGGGCTAGAAATGTAGAAATGAAGAATATATGCTCTGGAAAGCATTTGAAAGGAATGAGCACAATCACCAGCAGGGAGCCAGAAGTGCCCTAATTTGCATGCTGTGGTACTCTCTGATCTGTAAATAAGAGCAATTAAATCAGAATGCTGCTACTGGCTGAATATTGTTTTTCAGTGGCCTATAAGAACGTGGGTTTCAGACTGTTTGTGCAGCTGCTGAGGCCTCTGCTTACCCTGCAGAATACTTCATTATCTGGGGGATTTCTGCTCAGGCATGAGAAATACACACAGTTGACTCTGAGGCCACCAAAATATCAGAAATTCTGATATTTTGCATTTCAGCAGAAATATCTCTTAGATATGCAGGCCATGAACACATCACCTCTGCTGGGATCCAGTGGTTCTCTGGAGAGAACCTCAATATCTCAAGAGTAGTACAAAAGTACAAAAGCAAAAGATTTGTTATTTTGACAGGAGGGAAAGAAAATAAAACCAGGATTCACAGACCTCACAGGTCTTAAATAAAAAGACAAATCACAACCCCTCCACAAAAAAAACCCTCCAAGAATAAAGTCTGGAAGAGAATGGGCCCTATTTATTTTCATATGCACACTGCTCCCCAGTCATTTCACCCCTCTCCTCTCAGCTCAAGAAAACTGCTGTAAAACCTGTCTCTTAATCCTTCTTAAGGGCCGGTCATACCTAAGTAAACGTCTCTTTATAGGTCTTCCCTTATTTTCCTAGAGGGACAGGATTTCTTTGGCTCTTTCTTTAGCCATTTGTACTAACCCTGCTATTTTGCACAGATTCAGATGCTGATTTTCTGCTACACTTTTGGCTTTTGCAGCACCTCCCTTGTCCATGTTCATTACTCTTCTTAGAACCGTATATTCCAATTACATTTCAGTCAAATGCAGTGACAGGAGAAATAGATCAATTTCTCCTGAAATGTTTCCATGCACTTTCAAAATGTAGATTATCATAGACCTTGGAAAGTCTATATTTGTTTCAAGCTTCATCTGGGATAATCACACGTTACATCTTTGCATTAAAATTTCATGCATATATATGAATGAAATAAATATGGATAGACAGACATAAAAATAGTAAACTCCTTATGTTTTATTTCCTCCACTCTTCCTTTATTGTGGGAAATGCTTTTCCACACCAATGTTAGAAGGAGCTGTCTCGAATGCAAACTCTTCCACTGCACCAGAATTTGTATCATTCCCTCCTCCTGAAGACACAGAGATTCACCAAGAAAACACCCTGTAAAAGCAACATTTGGGACCCTCTTTTATACTGTTTTTTCCTTAGCAAATTTCTGCTCCTCCCTTTCATTAATCACAAGCAATCCTTATATTTATTCCTTCCCAGTTTCTTCTCCAAGGACCTTGTGTGGTTCCCACAGATTTTATCCTGTGATTGCATTTCAATGAACCATACCACAGTTAGGACTATTGCTCTCAATGAATCTACCTTTATCTTCTTTTTTTTTCCTGATTTCTGCTTACAGATCACTCAGCTTCAGGGGAAGGCAGACAGCCCAGCTTTTCTTTTACTCTGGGTCATTTTATCATTATCAGCAACACTTTTCTCTATTTCCCTCTATCTCCAGCACACATCATTCGATGAGCTCTGTTACTGAATCACCATGAAACAAATTGACATGTTCCACTATAATTTGCAAGCAAAGATGGCTTACACAGAAAATAACTGGTTTTAGAAATCATAATTCAGTTTACATAGTAGTTATTAACAGCAGGCTCCTTTCACCCTTCCTTTTATTCTCAGGTTGCCACTTTCTATCACATGTGCTTGTAACTCCAGTGAAAACACCCACGGCCAACAACAACATTAAAGACCAGTCCTCAAAGTCTCTGGGCAGCTGAGGACTATTGATAGCCATATGATTAAAGAGATTAAGTTTGTTGAAGCCCATTTTTAACACCAGGAAATTTGCTTTGAAAGAAATGAACCTTTAAAAATCCGTCTCAACTGCCATGAGCTCACTCCTTCGTATCTGCATGGAGCATTTCTATAAACACACAGTCCAGGATTTTTTATATTTTTTTAATGAAAGAATAAAATAACTTGAGAGAGTGTCTCAGCACATCCTCAAAATGACATAATTTTATATCCAAGATACTCCATGCTTTGATATGTAGTCTGAAGCAGATGGTAGGTCTTGGAAGAAGAACTAGGATTGAGCCACAGCAAAATGTTCTGGAAAGTTAATGTGGATTATAATGTAAAAAAATTACAAATGAAGGGAAGATTGATGTATAAATCATCTCTATTTGAAAATGAACTCAAGTGACAGCTACATAAACATAAGGTTGTGTCTTCATGGTCACAAAGAAGGTGTCATTTCAAAGAGCTGTAGAGACTTTTCTCATTCTTCAATGAATAGGAATAACTCTTTGTTTAAATGCTATGGTGCTGCTAATATTTACCAAGAACTGTAATTCCTGGTGTGCAAGTTCCAAAGCAGTCTCTTCAAGTCTAAATGTGCTGGAAACCAAATTCCTAGAAGCTTGTTTAGGTGTCAGAATGAAGAAGGTAGAGCCTAATGTTACTCTGAAACTGTTAAGGAAAGTTCCGATTTCTCCACCCAAAGCAGTTTTCAGTATCTTACTCCACATTTCCTCTAGTGACCTACAGAAAGCCTTGACAACTCTAATTAAATTCCTGGTGATCCATAATTGAAAAGCACCATCAATACAGAGATTCTGAGTATCTTAAAAAGGAAAATGAGCTTGACCCGGTATCCCAGAAAAGGAACAAATGATATTCAAACAGAAAAATGTCAGTTTCTGCACAATAAGCAATAAATAGGATTACCACTACACCCTGGGAGATCGTTTAGTGCCAACTACAGAGAGGAAAATGTGGTGGTGCTACAAGCAGACTACAAAGAGGGTGCACCATGCACCTTGCAGGCTTGAAGCCCTCCTAATAAAAAATTCTAAAGTCCTTGTACAGAATCTGAACAGTTCTCAGCCAATTAATAAAACCAATACTCCAAATTCCAGAAAATAATGATACCTTTGTGAAGTGCATCATTAAAAGGAGGCAGTCATAATCTCCTAAAACGTAATTTTTATACTGCTCATGGTAACTACTGCAGTGTCCTAAAATGTCTTATTTTCTAGAAAGTACAGAGAAGGTCGTTTGGCTTTGCTCATCGTCTCATGAGAATAATATCTGCAATAGGAATATCTGCACAGGCTTCAAGGTAAAGACTGTCATAAACTTAGTAAATAAAATGGTGCCATTTTATCTGATTTGAAAAATCTTCAAAGACATTTTGACCTGTTTGAAAAATGCTTTTCTCCAAAGCATATGATGTGTTTCCTGCTTTATGATCATAGACTCCCTAATAAATATCCTTATTTTTGTTACCTGGTTTAGATTATCCCAGAACAATAACTTAACATCCAGCATTTACAGTATAACTAACTCTCAAAACTTTATTCTAACCACTGTGTTTTTAAAACTGAGGTACAAAACTGTGGCAAGCCTGCAGTTGGAAAGGCCAAACTGCTTTTAAGTCAAAACTGAGAACAAAATTAAATGGCAGCATATTTTATAAAATAATTCCTCAGTTAAGGTTTAACAATTTGTCTTAACCATATAAAACTGCTGGTAGGTTGTTTTAAAACATTTTGGATTATGCGCGACATCATATAATTACCTCAACCAATTTCCTAATGACAAAAAGAAAAGAGCTTTTGCTCACAGGTAAAAAAGGTACATTTTTACTTTCTTGCAATGGAAGAGGATGTGTACTGAATCATACTGACATATTCTTGGCACAACATGAAGCTGATGTGGTACTAAGCTAACTTCAAATAGTAATTAAGTATGATTTCATTTCATATAAGAAGCTGATTTAGTTTTTAAGGCTTTGCTTGGTAGGTAAACATATATAAGACATTTTATTAAGTCAAAAGGTATAAGAGTAGCAAAGCAGCAAAGCAAGTGCTCTTATTGGTCTTGAACATACATAATTTAAGCCAATGTCAGATCATCTGTGTTATACAGAAAATTTAATTAGTGATTTTCTATTTTGTACTATGCCAGTTACCAACCAAGAAGGATTTCTGAACTATTTTTGAGAGACGAGTGTTCAGTCTTTCACTATTTCTACTTGGAACACTTTAATGACTCAGCCAGACCTCCAAAACCCCTGGCTGAACCTGCTAAAAATGTCTGCTGTTTTTCAACAACTTTCTTTAAAGTGAATGTTCATTCAAAATCAAATTAATTTGTTCGCTTTTTCCATGAAGATATTCCCCAGCTTCCTGCTTCTGTGCTCAGAACAAAGTTCTGCTTCCTTGAAGTCTCTGTTGGGTTTCAACCCTGTTGGTTTCTTTCTCCTCAAAGATACACCCTTCAAAGTTTTTTCATTTCCAAGCTTCCGATTCCTGTTCTGATTGTCTCTCCGCTTCCTTTCTTGGTCTCTCTTTTGAGGGATAGTTTTGTGCTCTCAATATGATTATTTCTGCAGGGCAGCACAGACATTGCCAGTCTTGATTTAAACAAGATAATTCCCACAGCCCAGTCTTGCCATAACAGCACCGAGCTCCACTTAGGCTATTTCTTCCTCTTCTCCCCACTTCTTGTTTACATATTTCCCATACACTGGGATTCTAATTTTTAAAAAGTTTCTTGTTAAGACACAATCCTCTGCTCTGGCAACACCAGCTGACACCACCAATCCTCTTGTTTAGTTTTTTTTAACTCTCAGGGCTCCCTTCTACAAGCTGTTCACAAACCAGGTGGTTAAGAGGAAAAGCAAATGAAAATAAACAATATAAATCATAAAGGTACTGTTGGTTTGGGTTTTTTTTCTATCAACTTATTTTTCTCTGTTATAATTACTACCTGTGTGGAATGGTAAGGACGTGCAGGCCATTATCTGTATTACAAGGGGGAACCATTTAGTTCAGCGTAGTATAATTCAGGCACCAAAACAAAATTCCTGCTATGTTTTATGCACAGTTCCTTTCTGCAACATGACTGCGTCCTCCCTCCTTGCCAAAGAAAGTTAGGCACATTTTTTGCTGTCAGCTTAAACCCACATTTAAGGTTATTTGAAACAAAGCCTCAGGCTTCAGTCTTGCAGCTTGAGACCAATTCCATCTGTATTAATGAGCTCTAAAATTGTCCTATATAACATAGCTTTCGAATCTGTAAACCTTTTAAAATTATTTCAATCTCATTTTAAACTTAGAGAAATACTTCATGGATTCTGCTTCACCTTACCAGAGAAGATTTCATGTTAAAAGCGTTTAAGCTGTATTTCTTACACATCAAAATAGTTTTTAAAATTAAGTATTTGCATTCAAGAGCTAATTTTTGTTTATTATGCAATTTTACTCCTCAGAAAAATAACCTTAGATGCAAACATAACACATTTTTATCCATCACTTTCTTAAACTTACAACCAGACTCACACCAGGTCACTTCAGCTCAGACATGTCATACGTGTTAAGCAAAATGCATACGAAAACCAGGAGAAATTACACAGAATGATTGCTTTAACCGGCCCCAAAATCAAAGCTCTTTATCACTCAGCCTACCTTTAAAATGCAGAAGCAAAATGGTTGATCAAGATGCTTATGTCTGAGAGATCATTATATTTTAGAAGATATCTTTGAATTAAAGCATTTCCCCCAAATTTACTACACTCATCTTAAAATAAGTGTTTGAACTCCCAAATTAGAGTGACTGTGAAGAAGCTTGATGCCATATTAAAGAAGTCAGTAGCTCAGATCTCTTCTCTATTTCTGCACACTTCTTCAACAGCTCTGGCTAAAATCTTACAAAAATTCATTGAAAAGAAAAAAGTTCTCTGCAAAAAACCCAATGTTCCTACAGATTTAAACATTTTTGAATTGCTACTTGACATTTTGTATTTCCTAGCAAAACCAAAAAAGTGACAAGTTCTGTTCCTAGGTATACCAGTGAAAACTGTAAAAAATTAAACTGGTTTCGGAAGAATATCCATGGATTTACATTGTCTATGAAGCTCTTCCTTTGAAATTTTGCTACAATATTTATTCCCAGTGAATTCTAGTATTCCACAAGACATAAGATGGTGAAAAAAACCTTTCAGATTGGTGTAGGACCACCTGAGTGGTCAGCTCCTCTTTCTGAAATTACTCTCACACATATGCCAACATGGCAGTGTTCACCAACCAGACTTCCCACTTTGAGAAGTTAAAGCGAATCTCAGTTTTTTCTGTTCTGATGAATTCTGACACAGGAGTCATAGATTTGTGTTTCATCTACATCTGCTTATTCCTTTGGTTTTGTCTGTTCTGATGTGTACACACTGTACACAATGTTAGATTTTGTTTTCTTTTATCCTTTTATTAATCAAAAGAAACTGAAGTGGTAAATCTGTAAAAGTCAATAGCAAAAAGAAAAACAACAACAAAAAAAAACCAGAACAACACACGCACACATACACTTTAGAATTATCACCAAGAATGTGGTATCCTCCTCAAACTCTTCAAAGCCATATACAGTCTGTCTAGTTGTGTACAGCTGAAGCTGTCTGGCAGTGATAAAAAGGAAGGATTACTGTAAGAAGTTATGGACCTTTCCACCTAAATGAGTCAATATTCTTTCAGACTCCCTTCTCACAACTACTTCCTAAAACTCAGAATTCAAGAATACTGAATTGAAAGTTGATAAACACATGGGTAAGTTTTAACTAAATCAACAGATCTAATGATACCTACCTGAGATCAAAAATCTGCCTTGAAGTGAAGCCAGGTTTCCTTTCATTTCTGTAAGCTGGAGGCCTTAATTCTCCATCTTCTTGCGCCTGCATTTTCGTGAGAAAATGTTACCCATACATTTCACAGATGGAAAAGGCTTTGAGAAATGCCTGGCACTAAGGGATCACATTGAGAGCAGAGAGCTCAAGGGAATATTTTTGATAGACTGTACAGGAAGAGCATCATTTCTTTGACCATGGCATTGGAGTTGGATATTATTGCACTCCCCTTGCATGCTGCAATGCTGTTCTGAAGCCAATGGCAGAGTCACCAGATCAAAACAGGTTTCATTTTTTTCAGTTCAAAACTTCTTGAAATCTTTGATGGAAGATATGGTATCCAAGAAGGAAAATGAAACAACAGACCTATTAAAGACTGGTTTTTTTACATTCTTATCTTTACATTGGGCAAAGGATTTTTCATATTGCTCATTTTATCTCTGTTTTTGTCTCTTTTTCTGGGAAAGCATCAGGCAGTGAATCACAGCTCTTAGGTTTATGCCCATGCTTAAATTGAGGGGATATATAAGAAGGGCTCTGCTATGCTGCCATCGCAGTTCACTCGAGTTTTCCTCCCCAAGATCAGAAGCCCTGTCCCACTGAGAGGGGTGGCAAGACATTGTGCTGTCTGCCCCACAGACTCTTCTAGTGCTCTGCCAAATATAATTCATCCTTTATCCACTAAGAGAGAACCAACATTCCATACCTTTTACTCAACGGTGTCCTTCAAATAGGAAGGATTGAGATTTTAGCACTCCTTTTACTATTCTGTGTCTTTTCCTGGCTTTGAGATGTTGGCTGTTCTCTTGATATTCAAGATTTCCAAATAACACAAGCATCAAAATCCTGTTGACAAAGCAAAGAAAGCATTCTCAGTTCCCCCTGCTGCCCACCTTTCCTGTGACACAGTCTTGTCAAAAAGCCAATAAAATCCCAATCCTCTGCTGGTTGTCCATGTGTGTGTGAAGATATTATTTCATCCACCCATTGCTGTTAATGCTTTGACTACATTCACATACAAGGCACCTGTGCTGGGAGCTATTTACACTCGCTCAGCATCAAAAATCCCCACTTCTGGCTGGGACTCACTGGACATGGTGCAGGTCATGGCAGGGGGGCCTGTGTGGGCCAGCGAGAAATGTTTTGCTGCTTGTAGAAACACAGGCTAAGAAATACCTAAATATATGATGGAAGTAGGAGGCAGGAGTCAAAGAGAGAGAGAGAGAGAGAGAGAGAAAGGCTTACTGAGGACAGATCTTCCTGGAGCAGCAAACCTGGTATTTCAGAATAGGAAAAATGCCTGATGGCTGTTGCTGCTGAATTCTGAAAAAAGAGGACTTATTTACAAAAAGAAGATGCTGAAATTGTACCCAAAATGTTAACAGTTCCTCCACCTGCACAAAATGTTCATGCAGGGTCTTTCACTGGTTCCTCAGGTTAGTGGAGTCATGGTAGCAAATTCAGCTCCTGTTGGTATTACAGCCTACTTTCAACAGCATGAGATAGCAATCTACATATAAATTAATCAGTGCTTTCCTCAATAGCACAGAAATGCTTTCCTGAGCTTATGAAAACAAGGCTACAGCTATATAAGCATTGTTTGCTAAAGTCTTTGTCAAGCCTCTATCATTGCATTTCCAAATCAGCACAAGTCTGCCCAGACTCTCTGTGCTTTCCTGTGCAGAAAGCTCAGCAGTTTGGCAGATCGCAGGCACAGATTCAATATCATGCTTTGGGGAATAAAACCTGCAATTCTTCAAAGTAAAGGTGCTATATTAAATGTAAGCAAATCAGATGTGACCTGTAGAGGGTTCCATGGCAAGCTGTGTGTGAAAAGGGAAAATAATGATCAGCTGAGTTCTTAAACACTGAGTGAAAACACACATTACACCTGAAAGGTATGATTAAATTCATAGAGAGGTTTGGGGTAGGTTTTTTTTCTTCAACTGCTTTGGTCTCTTTCTTTCCTAAGTCTAGATATACAGGCTGGAAAGAAAAAAAAAAGAAAAAAAAAAAAAAAAAAAAAGAAAAAAAAAAAAAAAAAAAAAAAAAAAAAGGAAAGAAAAAGAGAAAAAAGAGCAAGTTATAAATAAAGAACTGACGTTAGGAGAGCTGATAAAATATGAATACCATTCCAAGGAGCTTAATGTGTCATAGCTGCATAATAGAAAAGGGAGTGAAGTGCGTATGTGCCCCTGCTGCTTAACAGTAGGTCTGAAAGAGGCTGCAAAGGCAGCACAAGTGGAAAATTCCCTCGTTGGCTGCTTTCCAAGGCATCTACTCGGCTTGTGAAAAATATGATGTTTTATTTGATATCAAGTGTATGGATTGGGGGTTTTGTGGTTTTTCTACACAGAAACAATTGGAGAAGAGAGCAGGACACTGGAGCCCAGCATCTTCTGCCTTTCCCCCTGCCTCCTCCTACCCTGTGCTTTATTATTTTTAAACCTCTCATCAAATCTGCAAAAAGCTTTCTTCATACAACACAGCCAGTTGTATATTTGATGGATAGGTTGAAAGTGCATTTCTGTGATGATTTTCCCTGGTCTCAGAGGTGAGCAGTAGCCTGGTAACCAGGGGCTGCTAAATACTGATACTTTGATTCAGTGCAGCTCTGCTAAGCCCACCATCTTCCATCTCCAGGGGAATCACTGTATTAAATTTACATTAAAGACGGCTGTGTGACTGACCCAAGGGTCATATTAGCATTTTTACTCCAGTAAGTTGGTCAGCAGAACACTTCTGTACTGTGGAAATTATTCCGGTACTCTATTGTTAGGAATTAAACATTTATGAGAAATTTTGTACGAGCATATTAGCAAGAATGAGCTGGTAAAAAGTACAATAAGGGCAGAGCAGTAACAATATGTAGATCTGAGAGAGAAAATCAGATTGGATTCTTTTCATCTCAGAATGAAAGTGGACACTGGGAAACCAGCAGGAACGTGACTGAAAGGAATCCTCTATTTACTGGAAGAGACACTACAAAGGTAATGGTGACAAAAGTGCTTAAATCCCCTGTTCTGCTGTACTCAATGGGCTCTGTTCTCATGCAGACACATTCATCAGATTCAAAGTTTGCCAGTGTAAAGCAGCTAAATATTATAAGGCAGGATCTCCATTTTCAGATGAGTCCAACATGCAGAGCTACCTGGATTTTACACCCTTGAGATTCAAGGGTCGGTCACAAAACAGACAAGGGACTAATTGACATTTATTCTATACTGGAAAGGAAACGAACAACCTTATGTTAAAAAAGATCAGCTGGGAAAACACAGTAGAAAATAGAAACGTAGAAACCTCACAGCTGTATAAGTAGAGGAAGAATGAAAGATCCAGCACAACTTGGCAGTCAGAACTGAATAACAATGACCCTCACAGGCCATTAATATCCATTTGTCTGTACCCTCGATAATTCCACATAGATGAGAATGACCAAAAAATCCCAGTTAACAATCTAATAAGCACTGATGAGCACATTTCTTTGCAGTGAACAATAAATTTAAGACCAGTCCAGCAAGGAATTCTATGATACTTGAAGGAACTTTGGCTAGGCTACGCCTCCCCCTGCCTCCAATTTCTAGGCTTTTTATCTATAAAACTACCTTCTAGGAAAAAAAGCTTCTGCTGGCAAAGTGACATCAACATGCTAAGGTAATTTGAAGTACCTCTCTTCTCCATTTGTAGAAAAAAAGAAGGATTGACTGGGTGGCTTCCAAGCTGGGAATCTGGCTCTGGAAACACTAGCTCCTGGCTTGTACTCCTGCTTCAATTGCCCATATGTAAAATGAGAAAGGAATAGCACTTGGATACTTCAGAGTTTTAAGAGAATAACTCATACAAAGAACGTGAGATGATACAATGTTTGGAAAGGGCATTATCAGGCTTTTGTTCAGACATTTCCTGGTTGGATCTAGAAGGAAAAGGATGACATCTAAAAATAAGAGAGGCAGAAGAAAGTAAATGCTCTCAGACACAAAGGAAGGGAATTGAAATGCAGTTATTCCCATTAGAAATGCAGTGCCTGGTCCTGGGATATCTCCTCAATTGTACAATCACACAGACAAGAATCTATTGGTTAAATAATGTGCTAAAACAAAAATGCAGAAGATTCATACCTGTCTTTACAAAAGAAAAAATTTAGGAGGAACTTTCTACTCTCTAATCAAGCCAAAAACCTCTTTAAAACACTTTCACTGAGTTTAGCAGCAATGTGCCAAATTCCAAGCTAAAGTGATATATTTGACATGAGTGACTGACTTGAACTAAAGCCCTGTGTTTCAGAAGGAGCACAAAGACTGCACAATGAGCCTGTAACTATCTCTTTAGTGAGCTTTGAAGAAGCTCTCTTTGGGTACAAGAAAAAATAAATAAATAAAAAAGAAAATCCCTCTAGCTTTCCATGTATTCCTTTTCTCCTAGACTTTGGGTTTTCAGGGCTTGATTTTTGCTGCTTGTTTTCTTGGCAGTGGTTTTATTGTTTTGGATTTTCTTTGGGCTTATCCTTTGTTGCTTTCTCTTCCAGGCTTGTCTCACTGTAATCATACCTTGTTTTTCTAGGGGTGGCCTTTTTATTCTCATTTTCTCCATTTAACATCACTCCTGGCAGCATATGTTTGCTTACATTCAGACTCCTGACCATCCAAAATCTGATTCAGACTGGAATACATAAAGACAGAAAGTCTTTCAAAAATGTTAGACACACACAGCTACTACAAATGCATGTACAGTCTCCTCCTGGAATGGCATGACACTTCAGCTGGAGCCAGGACAATGGAACTTGCAAGGTAAGGCAGCGTCATGTTCACAGCACTGGAAAATTGCTACTGAGTCCTAACAGCGCTCTCAAACTCAGCCACTGTGATATCGTGCCAGACTCAGGGGAATTCAGCCTGTTTGCCCTCTGGGGGTGGCTGGGAGCTGTCCCAAGCCCTGGCACAAGGCAGGAGGCATTAAAAAGCTGCTCTACCTCACACCTGAGCGCCCACCCCTCGGGCTCCTGCTCCAGCAGCAGCGACTGGCAGCGCTCGGAAGCGCTTTGGCTGCAGACCTTTCCTTCTCCAAACACCTCCCACAGCAAGAACAGACAGCAGAATAAAAACCTTGGTTCTTTGCCACCAGGAAGTCCCTTTCCACTGAAGAACCCTCCTGGGACTGCATCTGTGGTGTTTTGATGGCTCTTGGCAACTGCAGGAGGTGGAAGGACACGGCTCAAACATGCCAAGAGCAAGCAAATTCACAGCCTCAAACCCGAGGCTGCTATTTCGCTTGCTTCCAGTCAAAGCAAGACTTAAAACAACACTTCTAAAGTACAAGAGAAAGTAATTTTAAATATTTATTTCCTACTTCGTTTTGGACATAATAGTTGAAAAGTTTTATAATCTTGCTGAGCAAAAGTTTTGAATTTATTTTGAAAGAGTCAGATTTGAAATTAGGGAGAAATTTATTTTTTGATATTAGCAACATGATGATTTCAAAGGTATCATAAGCACCATTGATTTACTTTTGGCTATTCACAAAGTGATTAAGTTGTCAATAATCTTTGAAAGACCCATTATCCCTTCAGAAATTAAGGCTAAGCTTTAAGATGGGCTGCTTCCAAATGCACCACTGTGACTAATTGGTGCAGTTTTCCTTTCTTCCATGAGAATGCAGGATATGACAGAGTACAGTATTCAGCTGGGTTGCAAAGTAAACTGAAAGTGGGGAACAAGTGCCTCCCCCATTCACTCACAAGACACAACCAGCAAATCTCCATTCTCTGCTTGAAGGGGTTGGAACCTGTACCTCCTACCACCACAGGAAAGACTCAGACTATGCAAAATTTCAAAAGTGGCACTTGGGTAAACTTTATACCATCAACTATTCCGCTTTACGTGAGGAGTGCAGTATGGAGAGCAAGAGTGGATAAACACGAGCAGGAATAACCACATCCTGGTGATCTCAGCAGTCACCTAGGGAGGAGCTGACCCAGCAAGAGCTTGTTTCAATGAATGCATAATGCTAAGTACACAGTGGAGTGCAGGCAGAAACCCACTTCATACCTTCTCCCAGAGAGACCCCCAAGTCATTAGGCTGCCATTGTATTTTTTCCACTCCAGCCCAATAAATTATTAATTACTTAGAGTGAAAGCCTTCAAGCTTGTGTGACTCATGAATCTCGCACTGCAGAGCAACAGACAGCTACAGCAGTCAGCTGCAAAACTGGAGATGCGCTAACTTCGGGAAAAATGAACAAAAGATTTCACGACCATTTCTTACTTTTGCGCCAGCATCTCATTGAGTGCTTTACTCTTCTCTTTCTCATACCAGAAGAAAACCCACCTGGACATAGATGCTCTCCTGCAGTACAATTTGATAACTTTGCTTCTGCAAGGAGCAGGGCTTCAGCCATTTCCCCCAGCCCAGCACTTCTTGCTGCTTAACTCAAGCTTTTGAAGCACAGCCTCTTCATGCTCCCAGCTCCCCTCCTGCATTGCACAGAGGACCATGGCACTCAGGACAGCACAGCTGAGTCCATCAGGCAACAAAGCACCTCAAACCTGCAGCGCTGGTTGAGCACTGCCATCCACGCCCGCCAAGATGAACAAAGTGGATTTGAAAGCAGTAAAGGGTGTGACTGCTCTCTGCCTCTCTATGTAAAAACATCAGTAATAATTCCCCTCCTCCTTTTCGCCATGTGTTTCAAAGATCACCTTGGGTAATATGAAAGGTTTGTGGCAAGCCTTGGAGTATCATGCTGCCTTCCTGACTTTGTTAGTGGAGCCATAAAAGCTCTCAGAAAAAGAAATTGTTTATGCTTTTTGTGCAGGGTACAGACTACAAGCCTGACTTTAATATCATTCTCCAAGGTTTCACGTAAAATCTTTTGAACTTTCAGCAGGTGCTTTGTATAATCTCATATTGCTAATGATTTTAGGCAGCAACAAACAGCCAACTGTGCCTGACTCAGCAGTCTCTCACTTTCTGTATGTATCACCCAGATGAAAAATGCAGCATTTCCCTGCTGGCTGTTGCTTTGAAATTTGCCTCTTGTCTTCAAATAAACAGGGAGATCAGGGCATTTATAAGGGACAGGGGGGAAAAACACCAAGATTTTTTACTTGGAAGCTGTCACATTGATGTCTCTCAAACATCTGTCTGCGAACCAAGAAATGAAAGCCTAACAAAACCAACCCAGATATGTATGGCTCACAGAAAAGGTCACAGTTCTGCAGTCAGGTAGCTCATGTGAACTGGAGGAGTGTTGGTAAAAGGTTTCAGTAGGATCACTCATCTACTGGGAGAGGTTGTGTGCCTAATCACAACCAAATCCCAGCTCAACCTGTCAGGGCAAAATAGGATCCAAAATGCAGCAACAAACCATCTAAAATTCATATGACACTGGCCTGCAAAAAAATATGTGTTTGATGAATTGAGGTGCTGAGGTTTCACTCCGAAAAGCTGAATCTTTACCTCACAGATAAGTTGTCTGAAATGTCTACTTTCCACCTGAATCTTCTGAGGCACATGAAACAGATCACAGCAAAATATGTCATGGGAGCTCTGTTCTTAAAGTCTCCAAAGCAAAAAAGAAGCAGCTCCAAAGACTGATTGTTGCCATAAGAAACTCAAAGAGGCAGTAGATTAATTCTTTTGGGTTTGTTTTTGTCTATTTCCCTAGAGAAGGAGAACTGGAGAATTGAATGAGAGGTCTGCGTTAAAGGAATTATAGAAAGGATGAGCTAAACCCAAGATGAATCTTTTTAAACCACAGTAGAGGCAATTAGCTTCCAAGAGGCAATTAGCTTTAGCACAATTTCACAGAGAAGTGAGAACAAAAAAAATCAGTAGAGCTTGGAACTTATAGTCAACCTTCCCTCCATCCTTTAAAACAGAAACGCTGGTGAGGAAAAATCTCACTCTTGCTTTCTGATCGAGCAACCACGGATTCTCCAGGAAGTTTAGAATTATTTCTGTTTACCTGTTTTAGAAAAGACCCTCGGGTTTGCTGCTTTGTGATGTCTTCTCCAGATCTTTCCTCTTCACTGTTCTGACTTTGAAAGCACCTCACACAGCCTCTGCATGTTCCAGATAATTTATGCCACGAGATTCTGCAGCTCTGTGGTAACTCCAGTCATTCATCTCTGTAGTTCTCAGCTACCTTCGCCTTCAGGGGTGGGTCATAGCACCTTGTCAGCTCAGAAAAAGTAGAAACCTAATAAATTTAAAATAAAGTCTTTCAAACAGCAAAAATATATGGAGTACAAAAAGCATCTTAGCCCAGAGAAACGTTCTAAGTGAGGATTAAAATGGCAATGGACATTTGGAGAAGGTTCCTCAATGCAGGGGAAAGGAATACATCAGAAAATCAGAGAAAAAGAAATGGGGTAAATACAAGTAGAGAAGTGTTTATTAACAAAGCCATTTTCTTTTTTGGACAGGAAGAGACTTCTGGAGACCTGTGTGAGACCAAGAAAAAAGAGGGAGAGTTGAGTCAGAGAGTGCCCTGGGCGAGCAGGACTGAGCCGCTCCCTTCCCGATGTCATCTCCCACATCTGCTCTCAAAGGCAGCTCTGTGACCAGCTTCGGAACCAGCCCTCAGCTATGCAATCTGAGATCAGTCGTCATCTTCTGTGGTGGTTGGGATGAAAGATTGCTTTCAGGTGCATTTTATACTTTTCATTTCCCTCCTTTATGCCTTCCTTTTGCAGCAGCCTTTTCAGCTTTGTAGCCAGGAGCTTATCTCTTGTTTTAATCTCACCTGTTGTTTCAAGCAGGTTGATGTCAGTCTGCCAGTCTAAAGACACAAGGTTTTTATGAAAATGACAAAATCCCAATAAACTGGGGATGCTGACAAACCCTTTGGGCAATCTGCAGTGAAAAAGATACATTTGGCAATCACAGAGTCCAGGTTAGGCCTCCTGATAGCTTGAAAGAAGTGCCTTGGAGAGTGGAACTGCAAGTTACCCAATAAAACCAATTTACAGATTTTATTCAGTACCCTTTGGCAAAGCTCAGACAGTTGGAGGGAGGGTATTACTATACTTATTGAGTTACAGACCTTTTGTCTGAGTGTTCATTAATATTTTCAATGGCTAGAGATTTTCAGTTCTTCAAAACCTCAGTGGAAGAGAAAGTGCTGCAGCAATGGTGCTCTGGGTTATTTGGGGTGTTTGGAATGTGAGAGCTGCAGGCTTCAAGAACAGCAGAAATTATGGCATCATAGGTGAGATTATGGAGTCTAATTAGCAGTTGCACAACAGATTAAAAACTGACATAATTTGCAGTTGCAAGGTTCCCAACAAGGCACCTGCAGTACTTCAGTCTTACAATTGATCAGCTCCTATTAAACTACCTTTAATTCTGATAGTATTACACCTTGATGTTGAGACTCTTTGAATCTTAACATTCAGAAATCGTATCTGGGAACGGAATCCCTCCTGCATTCCTTAAGTATTGCTAGCAGACAGTGCATTACATATTCTTTCCCTTCCCAGTTTGATGTGCTCAGTGTTTGCAGTTTTTAAGAGGCTCTCAGCTTCAGCCTCTGTGCCCCTGCCAGCCCATGATCCTCCAACTCTCTCTGAGCCATAAACCACAGATGCTTCACACCCCCTGAATGCAAATGACTCATTTTCTAGCGGTTCTGATGGATACTAAAACATCCCCTTGATGTCTTTTCCCTTCCTTTTCGATGGGATTTTACGCTTTCTTAAAAACAAAATAAAACACACCCAAGCTTCAAGCTCCCCAGGAGAGGCTCATAAAACTGCCATGAAAACTATTACCAGATAGATAGTGTAGAACAATATTTTACTACAACTATCCTACCTATTGATTTTCCTTCTAGTTTATCTTTGTGAACAGAAATGTTAATGATTTCTGTTCATTAGATTTCACCTATTTTTCTATTTATGAACGCACACAGTTCCTCCACTTCATTACTTACAGGACTCTTGAGAATGTTTCTCCTGTAAGTAGATCATCTATTTGCCCTGAACTGTAAATTCAGAGTGTATAATCACTAAATACTCTGTGAAGCTGAGTGGTGTTATTTCTTTCCTGAATGAGCCATTCAGAAACACATGCATTTAAAATAGTGAAACCTACTTTGAAATAAATTTTAAAAAGAAGACAAAAAAGAAAAGAAAAGAAAAATAAATACTATTTAGTGAAAACCTTTAGAACCCAGCAATTTCTCACATATATGCATGACAACCATGTGGCAAAATGTAACTATGAAAAGGTGGAAAGGGGCATATAGCTGGATTTTTATTTTCAGCTTAGAATTAACATTATCATTCTTCTTACTGCTGTTGCAAAGTAATGTAACTGCCTAAAGATTAATTCATGGTTTTCTAACATTCCCTCCATCAAAAATGTCAACAAAAAATACCTAAACATGAAGGGCTATAAACCCCAAGATTAAAGTGAGGAAATCCACAAATACCTCAAATACAAGCAGTCAGAACAAAGCGTTTGCATACATCTTTTTGAGGGTGATTTTCACTGCTAATTAATGTAATCTGACAAAACTAGAGGCACAGACACTTTATAAGATGTTCTTGCAACAGAGTATGAGGAAACTGCTGTGCCCCTTCCTGTCTTACACACAAAATAGCAGCAAGATCCTCAAGTCACTTAGAAAACCAGTCAGATTTTTGCTCACAGAACTCATGTTAATGCACTGACTTGAAGGATATACTGCTTATGGAGAATGTTGCTGCATTTCTAAGGCCCTGTGGCCTGGTTAATTTTGGAGGTTCAAATTTTTTGAGGTATGAGCCATGAAGAAACTCCTTGTTTGTATCGGTCGCAATGTTTTACATCTGATGATCCTTTTCCACTAAATGAACAAAACAGCCAGCACATGTCATTACAAACAAAGCACAAGCTCTGAAAGGAGGAAGATCCCTTCTAAATGGTCAGTGGGGGAAGCTCAAGTGCTTTCAGTGCACTCTGGAGTCCCAGCTGCACAACCAGGAGCAGATCCTCCGCTGGTGCAGAGTGTCACAGGATGGCTGAAGATGCTTTACCCCAGCCAAGCATCTGCTGCCAGCAGTTTTGTAAAACTGCCCACACCTCTGTGTGCATCAGCTGAGCAGTGGGGAATGTATTCCTTATGTTCCATCAGGGATGGAACAGAACCAGCCATCTCCAGAATACAGAGGGGAAAAGCCCTGCGGTGCTCATGGGTGAGAGACGACCCACAGCACTTTGCTCAGCAAAGTCCTCCTGCAAAATGCAAAAAGGAGATGTGCTAATTCTTTGATTGCTGGTGCCAGGAGGGACGGAACGCAGGAAATCAGTATCAAATGCAGCAGCTTTTCTCTGACACCTCATCTGCCAGCACTGAAAGCAGGAAAAAAATGACCACCGTTCTCCAGGAAAAAATAACTCATTTTCAATTAGTGCTCATGTTCAAACTCAAGAGCACCTCCTCAAATGCTCTCTATGAATCTTCCCATTCTAAAGTAAACATAGCAAGTTAACTCCACCCAAATCTGTCTTTGACAAGAGAAGAAAAACTACATTATCCATATTTGAAGTCAAGGAAGGATTTCTCCTAGGATGTTGGAGAAATTAGACATCAATTATGCTTACTCTTGCTGTGCCTTCGAGTAAGCACACCCATTTCTTTCACTTCTATTGAGAGGCAATCAATAAAGCAAACAATATCTGTTGCTAGAAAAAGAACAGGTTTAAAAAAAAAACAAAAGAAAACAGAGAACATAATTCCGTCTCTCTATACACCCTGAGAATGTTAGTATTTTGAATAAGTCAGGCAGTTCTGGCCCCTCTTTCCAGAAGTCTATAACAGAACTGGAAAATTTGCATTGAAAGAGCAACAAGAATGGGGTAAACACAGGACAACTTCCACATAAGGGATAAATAAATAGGCTGTGGTCTATAACCTGAAACAGAGATGTCTAAGGGGAGTTCTGATGGTGGTCTATAAAATAATTCATTACACAAAAACAAACAGAAACCAGCAGTTCCCCTTCCTACCCACTGCAGACCGTCAGCAAAGCTCACAGGCAGCAGGTTTATACTCCATATTAATAAATATCTGTAGAATGTTGCCTCCTTCCAGTATCCTTCTGTGATATTTGGAGGCAAATCCCTTGAAAAATCTGTTTTCTATATAAGAGAATGTAAATGCATGTGCATGATAGTACTTTCCAAATGTAATTTCCACATACAAGTTTTAACTTATTCTGTCACTCTCTGCAGGGTCATTGTTAAGCACTGTAAATCAGTGAGGTTTTTTAAATGGTCCTTTTCAAACAGAGCTGTCCTCTTCCCACTGAGGGAATGAAGAGTATCATGGCATGGCCAGTTTTACTCTGGCACAAATGCTGCCTGTGAACAGCGCTGACTCCTCTTGGAGCTGCAAGCACGGATGGGAGTGAGCAGCACCACAGCAAACAGCTACCCACCAACAGCATCAGATAATCCCAACGTCTGTACCCTTGGGACAGCTGCTGGAGCAGCTCAGGGCTCTGGGCTGGATCCTCTGCTTGTGTGATTTGCAGTAGTTTGATTTACTCACTGAAGTGACTCTGATTCACAGACTTTCTTTTGTTCCATTGCAGATTATTCAAGGGGGAAAAAATGCAGGTGGCTTTGGGGAAAAAAAAATTATTATATACATTGCCTTTTGATACCAGTTTGCTTTATTTCTAATTTTTTTTTTCACTTGAAATTCCCATAGTTAATATTCCCATTATTATGATTTCCTCTTTCAAGGAAAAAAAAAAAAGCATTGCTTTTTATAAGCAATTAGTATGGTATGAACTGGAAATTCAGTCAACTTAATGCTGAAAATATTTCCTCCCAGGTATGTCACTTTCAGTATGAATTTTAATTCCACAGCAGAAATATTAGCTAATTTAAAAAAAAAAAAACCAAAAAAAAAAAAAAAAAAAAAAAACAACAACAAAACTTGCAGATACTATAACAAAAGATTGGAAACTAGTTGAGCAACCAAATTGTCTCAAGAAGAGAAAAATCTCTTTGAAGAAAATATAGTACTTACCTACCAATGTTTAAAAAGTCATAATTTTAAAAGGAAAGAAGTTAAAATAGCATATTATTCATTACCTTAAAGGTTTACAACAAACAGTTTTCTTTTACATGGCTGGTTTTTAATAGGTAGGTATCTCCTGAGAATCTTGTTCATATCCGCAATCTGGACAGGAACATTTGTTGAATAAGGGGTGATCAATGTGCAGGATTTTTACCATCTCACTTTTACACTCTAAACACAATGATGATAAAAATTGGGTTTTGCTCCAAAGAACTTACATTGTACATATGTACTAGGCAAGGGTAGTTTTTATTTGATCATAAAAGGAACAGTGCTATGTCAGTAGAAAAATTACAGATATTATGTACTTCTATGCCAAAATCCTTTCAGCGAAGAACTGGCTCATGAAGAAACCAGTTATTTAAGCAAAGCTGCTCTTGGTCGTTTCGCATCTGTTTCAAGAGGAATCTGAAGAATTCTTCCAGCTTGTGTCACTTACTGGAAATACCACATTGGAGCAGCCACTTCTCTCCTGCCTACGCTTCCAAAAGCTACCCTTGGTGACGTGTGGAGAGGCAGTGAGGGATGGTGGAGGCAGTCCATCTCTTTGATGCCAACGAGACATCTGCAGCTCAGTTCTTCTGTCTGCTTTCCGCAGCCTGAGCGGGACAGAGTGCCCAGGATGGAGGGGAAAAAAGCTATTCCCATATGTGAAAACTTATTCAAAATGTTATTAACACTTCTGCAGTTACTTGTGTTCATTTTCTCCTTGTTTAAAAAACACAGTACGAAAATCTCCCATTTCTGCAGATGGTAGAAATACACAGAAAACAAAAAAGAGAGTCTCATATATTGATAACTCTTCAGCATTGAGTACAAAGAGGCCTTGCACTTTGTGGCTCCAAAGCCAGGAGCAAGAGCACCAGGAATGTTTTCATCTGAGAGCACGATTGCTTTATCTTGCAACAACAAAGATTGCTATAAGTGTTAACAAAGCAATATGTATAATCCTTTCCCTTAAAATTCAATATTTCATGAAGAAAACCACTCTCTTCAGATTTACAATAAAGCAATGTGATATAAAGAAGGCTGTAGGAAAGACAGGTAGGAAAAAATCACTCATCCCTGTTCAAAGAGACCTTATGTTCACAAGATGAAGATTGTGCATCCTGTGCTGTAACCACAAGAGAGGGAAGATCCTTGAGGAAGGAATGAACTTAATCTTCATTTAAAAACAAAACCCATTTCAATGCCTTTGTGTATTGATAACAAGCACAAAAAAGAGTCTCGTTGGGACATTATTTGGCATCATTTAGCCCTCCTATGTCTTGGTCTACTGAAAGATAAAAGCCTGTTTAGACTCCAGTTGAGCCAAGTGGGTTTACTCACAAAGTTTGCTACCACTTTCACTGCTGTCGTTCTCCCTGCTTTAAAATTAAGCCTCAAATGTTGATGTTTCCCATGAAGTGTAGTGAAATCTCAGCTTACATTTTTCTCCAGCCACAACAAATGTAGATTGTCTGAACAACATTAATACTAGCTTAAAAAGAATAAATTTTCAAAGCTACTAAAAATCACTGAAGCGTTCACAAATGCTTGAGTGAAATATTTTCATGCACACCTGAATAGCTGAAGATTAAGGATCTCTATAGGCCAAAGAGAGAATAAAAAGATTAAAAAAATACAAAAATCAGTTTTTAAAGAGATGTAAAAATAAAACGCATTAATTTCCCTGTCTTTGAGCATTCAAAAATCAAAGAGATCTTATTTAAGAAACAAAAAGGAAAAAGTTGCTCTTTACTAAGGGAAAAGAAACATTCCACTTTGAGGTTAGATTAAACAGATTGATCAAATCTGAAAGCTTTCTTTTTTTCTCTTTTCATAGCTAGAAAGCTCCATCAGTATTTTTTTCCTTAAGTATATTACCTACCAGATTCTCCCTCTACCTTCTTTTCTAGTAGAGCTAGTAAAATAATAGAAAATATCAAGTATTTTTCTGGGACTTCTTGCACAGCCATTGCTTAAATCTGTTTTAAAATCTATCTGTTCTTTGGTGTATTATTCTTTGTATTATTTTTCATGTTTGAAAAATCAGGGTTTCATGAAATGTTATATAAGTATTGTATTTTCTGCACAGTACCAAGCTTGCAGTACAATATTTTGGCACAGCTGATCTTGATGAATTAATTCAATTAATTAGCTTGATGAATCAGCTGGACCTACAATTTCTGTCTCTAATCAGGCAGTTAACCTGCAAGACAGACAAAATAATTTGAGAGTTCTTCACTCTGAACTGATGTCACATCTCCAACGGCAGCCAAAAAAGGCTGCATTAAGTAGAGGTGTTAAACTCGTTAATAGCAAAACGTTGTTGGGGAAGGGAGGATGCAGAATCTTCTTTTAGTTCTCAGCGCCATGCAAAGCTAAATATGAGATACTTTGTGGTGTGATTTAAAAGGCACAGAGTTCACAGCAAATCAGGCTGGCAGAGGGCATCAGACCCTCACGGGGCTGCCTGCAAAGAGGCTGCTCCAGGGCCTTCCAGGGCTTGAGTCAAAAGCAAGGAATTTACCTGCCCTCCTCCTCTCTTCTATGGCATATGTGAAGGAGAAGGTAGAGGTGAGAAGGACTGGTTATGCCACACTCCTCAAATACAGCATTTTATTTCCTTCCTAAAATGGGAGGGAAGGAAGGAAAGGTGATATCAACAAACTGCAAAACAAGAGACTCAAATAGAGAAACTTTAACTGGAGAAATAAAAAATAAACCCTCAGCAAACAAGATATTTTGCTGCCCAAACATCTCTCCTAGACTTGGTCTGTGGTTCAGGGAACATTTGCCTATCCCAGGCTAATCGACTCCCAACATTGGATGTTTGGGAATGGGGAATAACTGGTCTGCCAGGCACAGCCCTAAGAACTGAGCTAATGGGACACAAGAATGGTAAAGCATCAAGGACTGCCCACAAACACACTGAGCCTAACAAAATACTCACTAGAAGTTTCTTTCTCCTTTTCAGTCACCAGACAATGATAATAATCGTGGACGTACAAAAATAAACCTGAGATGCTTTTCATCTGTCAGGAGATCATAATTCACAGGCTTTGGGCACAACTTAATAAACAAATTGTGGCAGGACAAATATTGTCAGTTCTGTCACTTCTTCTGGGAAAAGGGGAATCATCTAGTGTGGGGAAAAAAAATAAAGTTGTCAGAGTTGGGTCTGTGCAGCAGGGAATTCTGCTGCACAGGTTTGTCAACAGCCCTGATAGTTCTGTTTCCAGGACAAATCACAGAATATTAACAGCAACCCAAGAGGTAGCACTCAACACTGTCATTCCACCAGATGCAAGATCCTCTGCCAAGATAAAGTTCTGGAGAGCTGATGTAAACAAAATAAATGATGGTTGTGGTAACATCCACAATGTATAAACAAAGAGACTTCCCTTTCCTTCTTGATATAGAGGAGGTAAGTCCACATCTCATACAAACAGACAGGGTTCTACCATCTACTCTAAAGCCACTTCAGCAGAGCAGAAAATCAGATAAAATCTTCCAACAGAACCACCCAACCACCAAAAGGGCCTGTGAGGCTCATATCTTCATTCTGGCCCTAGCAGTGTCCTTTGCACACACCTAAGCAGTGGCTTGGATGGGAAAACAGCTTATTCCAGCACCCTCTTTTGAAAACATGTATTGTCTTAGTCCAGGTTGGGAGATTTCTGTATATAAAAGATCAGATTTTAAGTCTAGAAATTGTTCTCTGTAAGAATTTTCCTGCTCCAGAGAGAGGAAGAGAGAGAGATTATATGACTTCTCTTGCATCCCAAACCCCACAACAGCTTGGTTGGTTTAGCTTCTGCTTCCTGATTGGATCCAATAACAAGTTTTTAGTTGAAAATACTTGTAGGAAGCAATTAAAGCACAATAATTCATACATTTGCCTATGGAATGGAAAGGCTGACAAAAAGACTTTCATCTTTATGGGTGTAACACTATTAAAAAAACACAGAGAAAAAACATTGCCCTCATTGTGAGGACAGTCCATAGATCTGTCAGCTGGAGCTCTGCCTTGGTATCCAGAAATACTAAGAAATTCTCCTGGTCAGTACCACACACAAACCCAAGTATGTCAACACTTTAATTGTGGTCCACAGAGCACAAGTAAATGAACAAATTCCTTTTAGAAGACCTAAAAAATCTTACATCTTAGCTGCAAAGATAACCAATTTTTACTATCTGATGAGCACTTTAGGTGCTGAGTTGAAAAACAGATGTAATTAAGGACTTGCCTGGAAACACTACGGCCTCATACAGAGATTAAGAATACGCTAGCATGCTCAAAAATAAGAATGCAAAAGCTGAACTCACCCACCAAATTGACTGAAACCACCACTGTGAGAACACAGCTGGGGCAGGAAGAAAATTACATGAGGTCATCTCACATCTGCCATATGGTTCAGGTCCACTAGCCAGGCACGGCTTCCGCGCACAGCCAGACACAGGCTCACAGAAGCTGGCTGGACATGCGAGAAAACCGAGGAGCTGCTTCCCTAGCACTCAGCAGGCATGGATTCAGGGCTTTACAGAGCCATCAGCTGGAACCATCTGTGACTGTCCTACTACTTCCAATTTCTGTAGGAAGCGAGCCTTGGAGAGTCGGGAAGGGAAAGACTCTCATGCAGTCTCAGCTGTTAGAGCTGCAATAGCACAGAAAATTACTGCCTGCTCTCTAAAGCTGCCTGCTTGGTTGTAAAGGCCCCACATTCATACCAAGTTCTGGAATTCACCTTTCTTGGGCTCGTCTGCCTCTCCCAGCTAACACAAGCATCAGGGGCTAAGCTACCTGAAAGCAACTACACTGTTTGGGAGCCTAAACTCATTGTTTTTGTTGTGTGCCAAATGCGCAGCGAAATATTATAGCTAATCTCACAAAATAGACGTTCCTTTGATGTTTCAAATCACATGCAATGTGCAATAATATTTCAGCAACCCTCAAATGATTTTTTTTAACTGTGAAATTCCATAGATGTCAGTGAAGTTTCACAAAGAAAACCACTTTACGGAGATGAAAAAAAGCAAGGCAATAATATAAAGGCCATGAAAATCTGAAGGTATCCTGCCAAAGAGCTAGCAGAACAAGGCTGAAAAAAGCTTTACCAGAAACCTTAGGCTAGCCACATTATTAAGCAGTTTCATTTTGATCTGCAGAACAAAACACTATTCTAGTGCATAGGGGGGGAAAAAAAAAAAAAAAAGACACAGTGCTTTTCTACAGTTTATGAGTTTATAAAAGAGCTCCATTCTGGAATTTGGTTGACTCCAAAGGGCACAGCATTGATTTGCCTATAGGATGAGGAGAGTGTGCCTCAGGTAAACCCTTCTTGTCTATCATACAAAGGCTTGCATATAGATATTTTGCAGACTCGTTCCTGATAGATAAGAACACGCAAACACTTCTGGAACTGGAGGCAAGTCAAAAGGAATTTCATTCCCACAGGAATCCACACAAGTTGTTAAAATAGACAGATGCTACTTCAAAGAATTTTATTCTACAGGGTTTGGCAGACATGAGTTTGAACTAATAGCTGATTAGCACCAGGGGAAAAGAACACACTCACACACACACAGAGAAATTTAAAAAAAAAAAAAAAAAGGCAGCCTCTTGACTGTAATTTTGGTGTCTTCTCAAAACTAGAGAAAAAAGCTTTGAGATATTGCTTACTATTTCACAGGGCCAACAGCATGCACTGAAACATCACAAAACAATAAAAAAGATACATTCCATTTATCTTAATAGCAAAGGATTTTATTGTAACAAAATGAAGGGACCTGCATTCAACATAATCAATTCTGAAATAAGAAGCTAAAGGAAAGCATCAGAGAGGGAAGAAGGTGCATGAGGATCAGGCATTAAGGACCTGACACCTCTTAATTAAAACCTTGCCTGAGTAACCAGTGCTGTATTAAGACCTCATTAGCTTCATTCAGGTAGACAATCAACATGACAGGGCCATAGGAATTGCTTTCCTTTTTGGCACTTTAGAGTGTAAGGCAAGCATAGTTTAATAAAAGTGTAATTGTCACTGGCCAAAGAGTTTAGCTTAAAGCTCTCAGTACACTTGAAGTCTAACACTGCATGTAGCCCGTTAAATTCAGTACTTCAAGACTTACACCCATCCATCAGGACTAGAGCCATTTTTTCCCCTGCTTGAACAGGAAGCTTCCGTCCCTGTAGCAGCAGATCAGCATTTCTACCACATAAGCAACCTAAGAAAACTGGTTAATCTGCCAGTAGCTGGACACATTATTTCCTCTTTTTCTTCATATGCTATCAGATGATTAATGTGTAAAAAAGCCTTTTTTAATCAAGTTTTAATGTTTTGGTATTATGAGGCACTTGAGGGGCTCAGGGCTGTTTCAATTTCTATTTTTCTTTCCTGATATATATAAAGTGATAATTGATTAAATATCACTTCTTTTTACAGGTGTCAGTGATGTGGAGTGTCAGGGAATGGCAAGAACAACGCATGGAAAAAAAGCTACTCAGAAAACCCACAAAGAAGTACCAGGGCAAGGTGCTTTATACTACAGACAAAAGAAAGAGAAACTGTACCAACTAGAGTATAATTCAACATTTTCTGTTGATTCAGTAACACATATATGTCCTTCATTTTGCTGTTTAAAAATAGCTTTCATAATTGCAGACCTTGACATACCTATCAAAGGTCATACAATAACTAAAATTTCATAAACTTAGACATTGCCTCCTTTTCTATACTTAATGCCTCCTTTTTTATACTTGACTTTCCTACATTAGCTGCTTCATGGCCTGAAATATCCAAGAAGAAACAGAAAGAATGCACACAAAGACAGAAGGAACATAAAACCCAGAAAACAGTGATGAGCAACAGTCCCAACAAGTAGCTCAATTTCCATTCACAAACCTGTCTAAGGTGTTGAGATGAAGGGTATTCAGATTTAAAAGTTTGAATGGCAGGTTGATAGCACATAGTGGTGTTAGGAAAGAAATGTTGCATAATTTCATTGCACCAAACCTCAAACTGACTGGAAAAAAAAAATATCCTGTGATGATACTAAAATATTGCAAATGAACGTCATTGGTGCTTTTTTTAACCAAAATATCAGCTAATAATCTTCTCTTTCCCAAACTGCAAAAACAGGAAGACCAAAGTCCAAGAAGCACATTTGTCTGCTTACAACCGCGAACAAGAAAGAAAAAGTCCTGCACACTAGATCAAACCTGCAACCAGCTCATGCTGTGCTGGGAGTCCTCAAAACAACATTCAAAATCCTTGCTTTCAAAGGAGAAACACACTAAAATTTGGAACAAAGTCCATTTTGTGCCATTCAAGACTATGCACTTCGTAAGGCAGTCATGAGATAACAGGAAACTATGGGAAGTGAACCCAGAGGCACTGAATTTGGCAGGACTTAAGACAATGATAAAAAGCTTTGTTATATTACATGTACTTACAGTAATGCTGCTCAGACTGGAAAACACATATGGATCTTTTGGAGGATTCGCAGCTGCTGTAATATCAAGGATTTTTTTATAAATCATAAATGTTCCTGAGAATTTAATACAAATATTCCCACATTCTCCCCACACCAACTGTACAGAACACAGCATTTCTTTTTAGGTAATACTTCTAAAAGTTAACAGTTTACAAAATAACTTTCCATAGGTTTTCAGCTACACAGAATAAGGGTACATCAAAAGACAGATTTGGGCATAGAAATGCTAAGCCTAGCTTTTTCATAGTAGATAATAATGTTCATTTTTATGGCTGCTATATTTCAATATATGACAGTACCTGACAGCTATAATGCTAATTATTATCTGTGCCTTTGAATGGTCAGTTAATCTGATAAGTGCTTTAGAAAATTTCCTGGCTTGTTAATGTTCTGACATCATAACATTTTGAGGTTAAACTACTTCTGCTTAAACTTAGATGACATTATAGCTCTTATACAAACACATAAACCTAACTGAAGGGATAATTAAATACCACTGCTAATTAAACAAACACTTATTTCTTCCCACTGCCCTGGTTCTTTCAGGGGTGTGATTAATACATGAGGACCTACTCCTCTAAGAGAGGAACGAAACACTTTTGGTAAAATGCTTTTCCTTTTGCTTCTTGTCAGGAACAGATATGAAGTTCCAAGTAGGAGAGCGATACAGAAAAATACAAGCCTCAATAGAAACAGCCTCAGGAACCCACGTGAGTCACACCCTGCCCGTCGCTTCTGCGACATCCAGCTGGACACCATGAGGAAAACAGCACAGCCTGACAAAACTGAGTCACCCAGAGTGAAAATCTGATGGGAAATTGTCACCTGCAGGCGACTCAGTGTGAGAGACTGGAAAGATTGGTGTCTCGAGACATTTTGGGGTGCATGTGTGTGAGGAAGGGCAGGTTGAGCCTCACCCGGGCAGGGCACTCCTGGAGCCAGTATCCCAGCCTGGCAGAGCTGCCAGTCATTGTCACACTGCAGGAAATGCCCCCCACTCCATCCCTGGAACCCCTAACGCAGCTCCTGAGTAGCCAGGTGACCAGAAGTCCTGCCTGGGGACTTGGCCCAGGAAGGTCAAGAGGTATTTAAGGCCAAACACAAGGTGATGTCTTGACCATACCTCCTCTGAAAGTTTCTATCAGCTGAACATTGTTGGAATCTAGGAGTTGGTAGCTATAGGTGTCCTTTTCTCTATCTTTTCTTTCTTTCTCCTTCTTCTTCTCCTAATTCCCCCTTCTCGGAATTTTTGAGTGGCTTAAAATTGAACAGGTTTAGAGTTTGAAGTAGAATGTGCCAAGTTAATGCTTTGAGAAGTGTTTTGTGTCAATTGAATGCTGCTCTTAACCTTTTGCCAAAGTTCTCTGATTCTCTAAAGCTGCCAGTAAAGTCTTTTCTGTTGTTTTTACCACTTGAGAACACCCTGTAGGTATTTCCCTCTGTGTCTAACTCAGAATGCAAGAACAACCAAAAGCCTCACCAAGCAAGTTTTTGGAGCCTTGCACTCAGCCACAGATAGATGAGGAAGGAGTCACAACTTTCCAGGGTGGCCACTGCCACCAGGGACCAGGACAATACAGGTGTGGTGCTGGTGCAAGCCGGCCACTTTTCTGGGTTTGGAAAAAAAAAAAAGAAAAAGGAAGAGGTGTTCCTGATTAGAATGGCACAATGTGGCAGTCACTTTGAGACAGTGGGAGTGACTGTGCAGGGAAGAGAAAAACAAGAGTAAATCAGACCTTAAATCTACGGTGGCTAACAATATAAAGAAAAGAGAGAAAGGGTGGGAAAGTGTAAATACAGGAAAATGTGCCCATATTTTGAGTACCACTGCAACACAACTACTGGCAAGTGCTGCATAGTGCTTTGCTCTAAAGTAGAAAACGCTGCATTTTAATTAAAATAAGTAGGTAATAATAATTGCCATCACCAAAGTACCTAAGATAGAGACAGAATATCACTCATACATGTGGGGAACAAGTGAGTGATACAAGACCCCAAACCTGCCAAAATTAAGGGAGCCCGATTAAGCTGTCTCTTGAGGTTTTATGTCCTAAGATGATGTGACCAAAGCTCTACTCAAATAAGTGGGGTTTGATCCTTCCAGCCTCTCACTTTGGACCTTAATATCTTGGGTCCCTTATCATTAGTAAAACTCATGACTAAATCAAATCCAAGCACAAAATATAGGAATGTTATACACAACAGTCCTTAAGATTACTGAATAAAACAAGAAGGTGCGTTTTTTGTTTGTTGTGGGAGAAAAATACAATGTAAATTCAATTTAACGTTCAACAACAAGGGAGGAATAGAAAAGCAGAAAAAAGCAGAGCATTCATATTTATAAAAGACTGAATGAAATGAAGAAGCATTAATAAGCTCTTCTGCTTTCTTTAGCACTCACAGCATAACACTGTTCTTTAAATGAGGAGATCACTGCAAGGGTCATAACTGTTACTAAACCCCAGGAGGTGGTCAGCTACCAGCAAAATACAGCAGACATTTGCAGTGCTAAAAAAGAATTACCAGAAGTTTTTTTGTATCATCTTATCCTCAGACAGTTTCTCTGAATTCGAAGCATGCAAGCCCATAAAGAAAAGACTTTACTCAGGAATCCAGTGTAAGTAAACTGTCCAAGAAAGAAAACAATTTTTTTTCTCTTTCTTTGATGTACAATAAACATCACCTGACATCACTTATTGTGATTTGCTTCTTGCCTAAGAAAATTCAAAATTCATCATCTCTTATTCCTCAGCTAGGTTTGTTCATGTCCACATTTTGGAACCCATCCAACTTTGCTTGGTTTTGTGTGTCTTGATAATGACTTGACTGTCATTATCTTTGATGGTAATGACTTTACTCATAACTTTACTCATCTTCATTTGCTTGGCAATACTACCCTAATATTCTTGTTCAAGGATTCATCAATTCTTTGAACTTCCCATTTTTATTTAATATGCCAATGTCCCTATCTATAAGAACTGCAACCAAAAAATTTGTTTTTATTCTGACACAAAACTGTTTTACAGTTCCAATAAATCTCATGGAAAACTCGTTCCTCCTGCTTCACAATGATAAATACTAAACATTTCCCATTTTTTCATCATGATATGAAAAGGGGACCTATCTATAGTAGTTTATTTACAGTCATAAATATGTATATATATACACAAGTATATAAATATATTTAACACCATAATTTCCAGGATAAATAAGTATCACTTCAATAAATAATGCATTCTCTTGACCTCCCACCTTCAGAGTAAAGAAGATGTCAACCAGCAGTGTTGTATTTAGAAGAACAACATATTTAGGCTTTCTTAAGCTGAAGAGGAATATATTTCATAATTTATGATGCCCTTCTACTTTAATATTTTGTGGCTAAAAAAACCAAAATAAACAGTTAATAAATACATCAGCAAATATTGAATCTCTCTTACTCTTGAATTTTCTTCAAGTGCTTCACATTTTTAACATAAACCTCTTAAAAAATACTCAGTATTTGATCTGAAAAAAACAAATAAGTTTCTCACACATTGGTATTTCCTCAGTCAAGGTGATCTGAATCTACTCAGTAAATAAAATAACCTCATTATACAATGCAGAGTGTAGGTCCTACATCCAAATATTGAATGCATTTCCAAAAATAAATGCAAGAGTTCTCAACACTCTCTTCAATTATTTCTATGAATAGCCTGCAAATTAATTTCTTTGCTAACGTATCTGCAGAACTTGACAATAAGTGACAAATTTATATAGTGTGAATGAAGGTATTATAACTGTTCCATAGACTGCTCCAAACAGCACAAATCTGCCTTGCCTTGAGGCATCTGTTACAGCTGCCATCACTTAGTCTGGCCAAAGACCTGGTCAAAGGCTGTGGAAGTTGCACCTCAAGGTTTTTGTGATTATTGGTGACTCACTGTACTGAAATGAAGGAAAACCGCACCAAGGGGCACAGTCAGGAATTTAACTCCATCTCACACACGGGAGGTTGAAGGCCTAAGAATGAGATCAACTGCAAAAAGCAGCGTATTTTCAGCCAAATGACACCCACCTTTGAGCAAAGATGGGCTAAATGCAGGCCTCCCCCCTGCATGACCTTCTGTTCCCTCCTCCTTGCATACAGATTCCATGCCTGCATTTTTCCTAAGCTGCACTTTTCTGCGCCGCTCGATGAGTTCAAGCATCCTGCCTTGCTCCCGTTTTCCCCTACACACACAGGCTTCAAATCCCCACATTTCCCTTCCCACTTCCCTTTGCAGCACAGGCCATGTAAAACACATCTTTCACTGGCTATATTTGTAGCTCTGCCGTTTATATCCCCCCTCTAGGGTATCCATACGTCTGGTCTAACGTACAGTAAATGTGTTGTAAAGCAAGTAAAATGGTTTTTCCCACTTCTGGCGGGTAAACCCAGGTGAAACATCACTTCAAGCCCTGTTTCTTTACTGTGCATATCCCCAGTTCTTCTCCCTAATTCTTTAAAGTTGATAGGTCTGTGGTCAATACAGACCAGCACAAACCTATGGAAGGTAAATCAGACATAGCTGGGGACATTTCAGCCTAAATTTCGAATCGTATTTTCAAATTTCTCATTTGAATTCAGGTCCATCTCTTTCCTTTCAGTTATGCTAACAACACATACAAACTGACCGCATAATAGTTATCAATTCATCACAGAATTAACGTTAAAAACTATATTTTCTATCAAGCTTTAAAAGAATCATATCACCAGGATATAATTTTGTGGCCCTCTTGTGCCCTCATTTCTCTCTGTACAATGTTCCCAACATTACTGAAAGCAATGGGTGAATATGCATTTATATTTCTCCAGGGAAGGTTGGTTTTAAATAGGAGTAATCCTCTACCTCCTACAAAATCAAGTTTCTTAAGCTAGCTCAGGCTAAAGTCCCCTGGAATAGCCTCAAATAACTATGTGTCTATTAGCATATAGAAACTTATTCAACCCAAAAGATTTCATAAACGTTCACAGATTTCAAGAACTTGAAAGGAAGGTGTGGTTTGGATTTTTTTTTTTGTTGTTTTTTTTTAATGTGGCTAAATGTCACAGCCAGTTCTGAGCAGATTAAGTATCCACTTCCTTTAGTTCTGATCAGAAATAAAGGGATGGTGGAGAGTGTTTTTCTGCCAAAATGAGAAGTAAATTTTCTGTCTTTTTTTTTCCTTTAGTTAAAATATGCATTATGTTCAGCCTTAACCATCTATCTTCATTCAATTTTCTAAAATTAGCTATCCTCATCTTACTGAAATTCATGCATTTCTTCTAGAGGGGGATTCATTATAGGTGTTTCAAGACAGTTATCAAAGAGTATAAATCTCACTACAGCATTTGAAAGGTGATAAAGAGCTTTAGGAAACAAATAATAAAAACTTTCTACTGGCAAGGGCCGTTACCATGTGAAATAATCTTTCCTGCTAGGCAGTAGAAACCTCATTATTTAAGATGTTCAAAAGAAGCCTCGCACAAGCACTAGAAAATACAGTATATTAAATAATCCTTCATTATGAAGAGAGGATTTGACCAGATGACCTTGAGGGGCTCCCCTTGCCTGGTTTGTAGCATGTAACAGTTTAGGAGATAAAAATGCAATTAAAAATAGGCTGAGGTAATGTGTAAAGTATCCAGATTGTGTGTGAGGCTACAGCATTTATATAAATAAATATATGTGCACAAGAAATGAGGCACAGAGCTCCCTAGGGAGCTTAGGTAAGCCTATGGCTAGGGCAGAAGACATTCTCTAGAAATATAACATCAGGAACTACTGGATATTTAAGGAGAGTTCTCAAATACTCAGCTTCTTCTATACCAACCTCCTAAAACATGGGGAGATGCTATGTTTTCATTTCTGGGTTTTTTGAAGGTGTTGGAAACATGTACAAAATGGATAATTTCATGTGTATCTGTAAATTATCCTGTGGGGACTCATAGGGAACACGCACAGTTTGCTAATTTGTGTGGGACAGGACGAGTATTTAGTGTATGCAAAAAGGGTCTGAATTTTGGTTTTCAAATTATTTTCTCAGTAATTAGACAGTATCTCTGCCTCATGTGAATTGAATCAAAGAGCTCATGGATCACAAGTGTCTCAGAGGATTAGACAACACTGTCTAAGAGGGATTTCTCTTTCTCCTCTTTTTTTTTTTTTTTTGAAAATCAGTCTTATTTCAAGCAATAAACTTTGCATTTCAATTAAAACACCTCTGTGCCAAGGTTTTCTTTAGCTTTTCAGTCGGGTAACATATAAATAATTTCTGGACCAACAACAAAAAAACCCACCCATATCCAAATGCATAGGAAAGGCCTTCCTCAAATCGAGCACAAAAACCCATCCTGGATTGTTCCCATTTCTTCTGGCACTTGAGCCTTTATTTTTCAAAACGCTGTCTCCGAGGAAGTGACATAGCATGGAGAGTTTCCAAAAAGCTGAGCTTCAAATGGAAGCTAACAGAGCTGCAGGTGCTGTGCACCTCCACCCACTGGGAACTTGTTAATCCAAGCTCAACTTCTTTCTAGCTCAACACCTCCCACAAGGAAATGCAAGATTCCTCCTTCCCCTTCAGCTTGCCTGCACATAAACCTCTAGCGAGGGCAGCCTGCATCGTCTCCCAACGCTATTCCTGAACTTCTGATGTTCCAGTGAAGGTTTTTGACCTGACAATCCGGGATTGGCATGAGCAATTCCAGGGACGGGGTTGGAGAAGTTCAGGTCTCCTCTGCTGCTCGAAGCAGGGCTTCTCCCAAAAGCGGCACCGTGACGTTCATCACCTACAACTGCGTTTAGGCAAATTGCATCTTATTACACACCATTCCCCCACGTGTCTGGAGGGCAGCTCTTTCATCTCTCAGCCGCTGTTTTGACACAGACTTCGAGCAGTTTAAGCAGGAGCTTAGCGCCCAGAGGGCCCCTGAAATCAGGGGGACTGTTTAACTTGCACTGCAGGATTAGTGCACAAGTAAGGAGCAGCTATGCTGTAAATGCAGCTCTGTAGCAGAAAAAAAGCATGTAAGGAAGGGACAACTGAACCCTTTTCACAGATAGCTAGAGTTTCATTCAACCCTTAGAAAAGGCGCCACTTTTCAATTTTTCTATATCTCTGTACTTGATACAGGGTAAAATTTAATATCTGCTGTGGCAACATTCACCATAGCTGGCCAAGTCAGTTCTGGTTCAAATATTTAGCTTTGATTGTACTTGAAGTAGGTATTTGGTGGGCAGATCCCTACTTAAATTGAATCCTTGAATTTTTTTGCTACAATTCTATTTATTCCAAATCCAGCAGAAGGGTGGGGTTGAGAGGGTGCCTGTAGTGTTTTTTTGCTGACAAACTGTGTTTCATTGTCCTCATCTGGCATTACCACAGCTGGGGAAACCTCAGGGCAAATTTGTAGAGCAAAAACATTCCCCTATGAATTGTAGGGGACCTTCAGAGGTGCCGTGGACATCAAGAGGACGTTCAGGTTTCACCACCATTCCTAATTTGGCTTCAACTAACCTTCCACACGGACCAGGTATGATGAACTTGATGATCAGAGACTGCATCTCCTCCAGTCCTGAAAGAGGTTTTGGCAATGAGGATTGAGTTTTGATCCCCTTAGAAAAGCCGTGCTTAAGATTTTTGGGGTTTTGAGTATAGCCACTTGTGAGAAAGAAGAAAACAGATACGATCCAGCCTTACCTTTCCTGAAACTAGAGTGGGGAAAAGCTTTCCTCTGTCACCAAAACCCCACTGAATATGAGGCACACAACTCCATTACCTTCACCTCCTTCAGTCTCACAACAGCTGTGCTGCATTCAGACATTCACTTTGATCACTGCCTGACAGGTTATAGCCCCAAAACTGTAATAATAATAATAATAATAATAATAATAATAATAATAATAATAATAATAATATTGATCTACAGTGCATTTCTAAAGTAGAATCAGAGCACAGAATTGGGAAGACTTTCAAGTAACACATTTTGTTTGCATTTTTATGAAGGGTTTTATCGATCACATTTAATTTGGTAGCACAGTTTGTCAGGCATAAGGCTGAAGAGGAAACCAAATATATTTGTAGTTTTTATTTTGGGAAAGCCTACAAAGCTCTAAGAAAAAAATCCATCAGACTTGTCTCTGCATCTGTAGAGAGGCTGCTGGAAGTAAAACAAAAAATATCTGGCCTTGAGAGGGAAGAATATGTTATCCCATCACCCAGATAAGTACATGTTAAAACGCTGTAGTTAAAAGTAAAGCAATAGGAGGTCACTGAGAAGGGCCTGTACTACACTGAAAAAAAAAGCCACAGCCATGAGAATAAAAGGTTAATGTTTATGTTTAACATCTCGCTGCTCAGACCACTAACTTCCTCGATTTTCTTTTCTCCCTTGTTCAAATGCTGCTTTTGTTTTTACAGACTCGAGCTGCAGCAGCGAACAGCAACCAAACCCTAACAAGACAGCCCTCTCTGACCCCACACCAGCAGACAGCCCCCCAGCTGAACACTGCTAATTGGTATTTATCCTTCGTTACCAAGCCTCTGCCAACCAAAAGCATGGGTCTGAAAAATGCCTGCTCATGGAATGACACTACAGCAAGATTCCATGTTCGCAGGAGGATGGATGCTACCTTTCCTGAAGGAGATCAGTGCACGCTGGCTTTAAGAGCTTTAGTTTCACATGAATTGAGCCTGATGTTGCGTGAAAATTTGCCACATTGTAATCCAAGATAAGGCAGCCTCTCATACGCACCCATTCCACAGCCTTAACACTTCCTAGGGAAAACTAATAAATAAATGCCACAGCCCAGGCTTTATCCATCTCCAAAGACTGAAGATCAGTGATCTGGTCAGAGCATCTGCAAGAGCAGTAACTGTTGAGACATTAAAATATTCCGTGTTTGCATTGCCTACAACAAGATGATAGTCATTATTAAGATTTATAGCTTGTAATCACAGTAACATTTAAAGGCACTGAGCTTTTGAAAAAAGAATTTCTTTTATAAAAATGACAGCTTTATGTTGCCTGTTTATAACTATAACTTGCTTGTTCAGTTTATGAATGGATAATTCTTTTGGAGGTTTAAGACTCAGGTTTTGGATGTCTGTGTATATTCCCTGCATTTCGTGCTACCTGGTCAGTCAGCAACATCTTACAGTCTGCCCAGAATTTTAAATTACCTCAGGAACTGGCAGAAATCCAGCCTGTATTTTAGAAGTGCATTGATCTATGACACACTCACACCAGACATACTGAATCTGGGGGATTGGACCAGGCTCCTCTCACAAAAACCTCTGTTACACGAATCCCTCAGGAGGGTCACAGGGAATCGTCAAAGCCTCACAAAACTTTTGTGGCAATGCCATTCTTTTACGAAAATAGAATTGCTCCTAATTTTATGAATGAATGTGTTAAATGACTCAAATACTTTGTACTGGTATAAAATAAGAATTCTGGCTTATATTTTGCTGAATTATTGTTTTAATAATTCCTGAGTTCACTGTTTTAGTGACACAGATCTGTATTTATTAACTTAAACATAAGAAAATAAGAAATTGAGCTTTTCTTACACCAAGCACAATAAATTCAGGGTCCCTTCCGCAAAGTTAAAAAGCACTGGACTCTTTGTTATCCTCCTGCAACTCAAGCAGTCATTTCCCCCTGATATTCAAAGAAAAAAAATTTGCAAAATGCCAGAGAAATGACAGTTTCCCAGGTGAGAGTTCATGTGAGGCACAGTGGACTCAAACTCACGGGTCCTATTTGCGCAGGCATCAAAAGAGCAGCGTGCCTTTGCTGTCAGCTTCCTGTGCCAACCTGGCTGTCACCTCCTTCTCTTGTCTTTCAGCTCCTCTTTCTCCTAAGGAAAACCAAAATGTCAGGAGTTTTAATAAAAAGGCAGATATGTATTTCACCATGTCCACCAGCTCTCCGGCCCTAATTGAGTCACAAACCCTCCCTTTAGCTGCACTCTTGCACACACAAAGGCATCCTGCACAGAGCGTGGAGCAAAACTGGTGCAGCAATTTTTACTCTTTTACCTCGGTTCTTTGTTTTGATACAGCGCCATGAATAATTCCCAAGTGGGGGGGAAAAAAAAATCCTGGTTTGTTAATGCTTTTAAGTAGAAAATTAATGTTGATAACAGCAGGCTTCAGAAGCTCACAACCTTGAAAAGCTTGAAAATGTGATGACATTTCCACCGTTCCACTTGGCTTTAGTTTGGATTGATGGGAGCTATCTGATTCTTCCTCAGAAGCTAATGAGTGCCTGTAACAGCCAGCGAAAAAGAAACACGAACTGGAAAGGAGCCGCTCTCTGGTTTCTCATCGCTGCCGTTGTCAGGGAAACAGCTTCCCCATCAATGGATGGCATGGGGTCGGACCAGCTGCTTCCTCCCAAGGCTGGCTCCCCGACATCACAGGGCTGCACTGAGCAGATTAGAAATAAAGCTGAATAAATGCACATCTCTCTGAAAAAGACCAGTTGAAACAAAGCTCAGCAGAGTTACGGATTTTCTAATTATGTCTTTTGAGCACGACACCACGAGAACTGTCTCTCGGAGACATCATAAATCCAAGATACCGACAAAACATGGTCATTAAAGATCCCATGCCATCTTTTCATAAGATTAAACACATTGTTAGTCTCGCTGCCTTGGCTGTGCTCCAAATTGAATAATTGCATTCTGGATAACATACCTAAATTCCCCTGCCACTTAAACACGACAAGAAAGTTTTTATCGCTTCCTTTTGTAAAGCACCAGGGGTCATTGCTGGTGCATTTTAATGGCTTTATGCCACCAAATGCCTGGGAGAAGTGACACACGCATTCCCGAGATGACACAAACAAACAAACTCATAATTCCATGCATAGCAAATAATACAGGCTGCTACACAAAAGTCTATTTCACATATGAACACACCAGGGTTTGCACAAAGATGATAATAATGAAGCTAGACATGATTAATGAAAGATTAAAAAATTATGGAGAAGCTGTAGGGAACATGTGCTCGCTACAATTTTTGATACACCCCGAGGATTCAGTTAGATTTAGATTCTGATATTTCTTCAGGTCTCTACATCACTCATTTTACTTGGAATATGAGTTTAGCTTCTATTTCATGACAGCGTTCTGGGAACATACGTTAAGTGTTTTTATTAGAAGCCAATTAATATTACATGGTCATCAAGCGTGGCCAGTGACATAAGACAAGTAAATTCCCTTCCTGGCCCCTTGCCTGAGGGCTTAGAGACACAACGACACCGCCAGAATCTGGACTTAAATGATCTTTAAGGTCCCTTCAACCCAAAGCACTCTCTGATTCTATGTAAAGAAACCATGACAAAAATCCAAAAATTAAACTGCTACATTTTTGACTGGTTTCCTATATTTATGTTTACATATTTGCTATGCTCCTTGTGCTTAAATCACTTGAAATATTAGGACTGCTCTCCCATAAATTGTCCAAGACGAGTATGAGAAGTTTGTTTGCTTTCTTCCCCAGCAGACCCCCTACCCTGCTTTCATTCGTCCTGGGATGGGAAATGACAGCGAAGTAGTCTAGACTTCCATAATTGCCAACAGGATCACAATCTGTCCCTGGTTTTCCCTTCCTCTATTGTGACACATTCTGTTCTTTAACTAGGCACATGATGAGATGTAATTTGAATTTACAGCATGGAAAAGAATCCCCAAGCACATTAGAAACTCATCTGCCAACTGCACGCAGGGATTGTTCCTCTCGTTTCTGAAACACAACCACTTCTGCTGGGAAGCAAACTGACTTTTAATGGCATTGCAACTGTTTAAGACGGAGAAGAAGATAGGCACCGTATCCAGTGATGATATCTGAGAGAATTTCAAGCTGATCCACACTCCTTCAATGCCTCTCTTGGAGCCCTTCCTGATGGTTTGTGGAAAGCCGCCTCAGTGTATTGTGCAGAACTCTTCTCCAGTTGTTTTAACCAGAATCCTAGAAGGTCTTTGGAAAGTAGAGGCTGCCTGCTTAATATCTGACCCCTGTATGGAAATGCTGCATCAAGCCAGAGGGGCAAAAAAAAGAAAAAACAAACAAACAAAAAAAATTTTTTACAAGATGAGAAAGTATAAAAAGAAAGTGCAAATATAATGTGTAAAGAAATATTAGTGAATGGCACAAGCTGTGGGATTATTCATGTCTGACTTTCTGGAACACGTCCATTAAGCATCCATGAAATCTTATAGTATTTTTCCCCACTTCAACAATTAACTACAGGAAATAATTTTGAAGTCCCAGAGAAACCAATTAAAAGGTATTCTTGAACTGAGGTCTGAGTCACAATTAAGTTTCATAAGACTTTTTCATACAGAAGACTGAGTTATTGAGAAAAAAAGTCACTGGAAATGACATTTCACTCCATTTTGGCAGAGGCAAATCACTCTGGCATATGAATGGACCCCAAGATCAGTGACCACAGCAGATGCAGGATTTGCAGAAATTATCTATACCAGGAACAGGTGTTTTGCATATGTCTCACAGTGCTTCCCTCACTTTGGTGGCAAGTAGGGAGAATTTGGCTGCATGGAAAACAGGATTTTGCAGGCCTCCTTGAAGGGAAAGCTAGCAGAGATGCAAGATATGTAATTTCACGACATCTGATTTGTCTAGGATGCAGCAAGTTGTAGAAGCAATTAAAAAAGCAACAACCAAAAAAAGAGCTACATGTCATCCTTCCCCCAAGGAAGCCAAGGTTTGAATACATGAGGATTAGCAATAAGCTGAGGAAGGAGCAATGTGGAGAAGCTACACACTGAAAAATCAGTCAAAAGAACAAATCCCTCTTTTGAAAACACAAAACCTACCACACTTGGCAGGAAGGAGACTATCAAGGACTATGCACAAGACAATCTCTTACTGCCAAGCAGCAAAAAGACGCTGTTTCCCCATCAGTGAGGACCTTTTAGTGCCACAGAGGGAACAGCACCGAGGAAAGCAGAGCCAACAACTCTCTGTTGCAATGAGTTATGGCATGGCATGGAAATGCTGAATCAAAGCTAATCCCAGCTACTTGTAGGCCTGAGACTTGGCAATTCATGATTTTTAAGGCATGCCGCTCTTGACTAAGCAGAAACAAAGTCCCCCTAAGCCCATGGAAAACCAGATCAGCTTACAGTCCCTGACAGCTCCTCCAGTTCTGCCTCACTCTGCACTCACACAAGAGAACATACTAAAGGAGGAATGTGAACATGTCCTCAGACCTGGAACCCCTTCCCAGTTCCAGCCCCCTCTGCTGCTCCCAGACCTGCCTTTCTCACTGCACCAGAGGGGTGACAACAGTGGCACAAAGATGACCAAGGCTGCAGGCTTCAGTCTCCTGTTTGCTGCCAGCTCTGCCCTTGCTGTTCAGGGGACAGGACTGGGTCTCAAACCACCAATTAAAATCTTACAACCCCTTCATAATAACAAATGGGAGACAAAAATCAGATTTTACGTTCTCCAAAGACTCAGAAAAACACGAGATGTAAGAAAATGTATCTCTCTACCCATATTTGAATTCTTCCCATAGCTTGGTTAATGAATTAAACAATAGGAGAAAAGGGTTATTTCGTACTTTTAAACTAAATTTTTAACAAGACTTGACATGGAATCTGCTTGCTAGAAAATGCAGTGTCATTCACTTTTAAGAAATTAAGTGTGCAATGGTAATTTTTGTCAAGGATTTAACATCCATAAAGAACATTTTAGCAGTTTCAAAAATATAGCTCAGTTGCACAATTACTATGTAATTTGTGCAACTTGCAAAAGTCTGATTCTTAAAATCCAGAGGGAAAGTGGGCTACTCATTCCATACCTTCTAGGCTGGGAAAGCAAATAATGAATAGAAAAACAATGGCAATTTACCATTTGCTATAAACCACCTTAATAATTCTTTTTGTTTGAATGATTAACTATTTGCTTCTCTACAACTAAGCACACTGCAACAGGTATTGCATACTTTCACTCCTGCTGTAAAGATATTTATTAGCTAACAATCATGTTGCTATCACAGTTGAAAACTGCACCACACATGGGGCCACGAAAGTAACACCAGAAAATACATAATATATCTCTAATATGTCTGGGAAAACAACCTTAGTGAAACCCTACTGATAGAAAATATCTTCATCTTACTTTTATTTTTGCTACAAAGTCAAATAATGACTTCTGTTTATTTCTATTCAAAGCCTAAAATGAAAGGAAAATAGTCAGGGCTCTATTCTGACCTGTAGATTAATCCCTATTTTATGCAGCTGCTTAAGGAAGAACTAACTTTCCAACCTTCATTTTCTTAACCACTTTTCTGCTAGACCCACACAAATCACCCCTGAGTAAATAAGAATGGCCCAAATACACAAAATTATCTTGGGATCAAATCCATACTGAATCTCTGTTGAGATTCAAAATATTTTATTTTCATTTTATTTTCACTTTTCTCATGACGCTTCTCATTTTACATTTGCCCCCAAAGGAATATGTTGCTATAAATTACCTATTCTTAGAATACGTTCCACGCTAGAGAAAATCAGGAAGTCCCAAGAGAAATTCTGCTGGGATATTTACACAAAAATTTTCTATAGCCTGGAGGTTTGAAGAGCTGAAAGCATGTAATGTTAAATGGATGGAGCTTCCAACTCCTTATGGGAGAACTGAAAGTAATGGTTTCACATCACCCAGATTCAACGACCTCCTTTGGATCAGGTTTGGAGATTCCTCGGCACCAGAAAGCTGACTGTGGAGTCTACCTACCAGCAGAGAGCTATAAACCTTCCCCAGAAAGCCTCACGTGACTCTAAATTTAAGTCTTGATGAAATGCTTAGGTCTCTGAGGTCAGTGGAGTTTAGAGGAGCTGCATCCCAACAAGGGACCTGGACTGCTGCAAAGACCTGGGTTCAGACTGATTTAATCTTCTGGAACTTTCTCTATATTTCCCTCCCACCCTATTTGAGGTCTAGAGTTATCCTGGCAGGTTTTAATTACCCAGGAGCAGTCTAAGCAGACCATCTTTTCCCAGTATCTAAATAGCACGTTTTTATTTCCTTTTTACTGTTCCTGAGTCTCATTGTACCTCAGCATTGATATAAAGCACAGGAGTTACAGCCTAGGGAATCTATCTCCATTTGATTTCCTGCACCCCCACCCCATCCTTGTGCAGCTTGGTACCAAAGCTGCCATCCTTCCATTCTGCAAGATTTAACAGTATTTTCCACAGATGGATGATAATTTTCTTTTTTAAAATCATGTGGGTTTTTTCCCCATTTCTATACCTTTAGCTCTGAAATATCAGTTCTAGTTTTCACATCTCAGAGGGCAAGAACCATACTAATCCCCAAAATCAAATTTTTTTCCTGATTGTCAAGATTTCTGCTTGTGTTTACTCGTTTTGAAAACTTGGTTCAACTGTCCAAAATCACATGTTAGAGAGTTACTCTAAAGAACGAGGGAAATCCTGATCAATATCTCTCTCTCAATCTCTCCCCTTGTCATAGACCATCTACCCACATTCCCAGAATAACCCATAATACAGAAATACCAACCACCTCTACAGGTCAAAGAAACAAAGTCTGATTTACAGGACCACCACGAAATGACAGACTTTTTCAAGTGAAATTGAAGGCTCAAAGCTCTCATACAAATTGACCCATCCCACAATCAAAACAGGACAGAGAGAAGAGCAATGAAGAAAAGAAAAAAAAGTAGAATGTGCTAATCCAACAACCAAAAGGCAGAGCACCTTTTTGTTTTTCCCCTTTGCTGTGGTGGAATGGAAAGCATTAAGAATGAAAAGTGGTACCCACTGCAAGGCACTGGGTGGTGTGGACACAGATGTGCTGAGCATTGTTCCTCAGCTAAACAAAACTGACATGAACATCTGGCTGCTGCTTTTTGCTAGAGAGCATTGCACCCACTCGGTTTCTATTGCAGGGGGGAGGTGAACTCATTTTCTTGCTCTTCCTTCACTCAAAACAATCAGTCGAATGAAAGGTGACTTAAACTGACAGTCAAGCTGAAACAAGAGGAAACTCCTGGTAGCTCTGCATACACAATTTCTTATTCTGTGTGTGAGAAGCATCTCACAGAGCAAGCACAACATTTAACATTAATGTGTCTACATTGCAGCCTGCTGTCAGACCAGAGCTGGCTTTAAACTTGTTTTTAGGTGCTAGAGACAGTGGTGTCATGATATTAGAGAGCTCTGGGAGAGTTATTTTACCATAGTTCTCTAAGCAGACAGAGCCCAAGAACTGCAGGATAAGATCAAGAGGCTGCAAGCCTGTTCAAATGCCAAGCAAGCAGGTCCTTTTTATGAGCAGGGCATTTATTAACATGCTTAATACATGCAGCTGACAAATATATGATTATTTCCTTTGCAGGAGCATCCAGAGAGGCCTTTGGCTGAGATAAGGACTCCCAGCTGCGGTAAACATTATGTAGGCACAGAGCAAAAGACAGGCTCCATTCAGAGGAGCCTGCATTGTACAAAGGCACTGTGCAACTGTGGCTCAGTTCTGCCTGTCAGCAACGCTGCACTTCAAAGCCTGGATTTTGCATCTGCATCTCGGAGCAATGGCTTAAGGATTCCACGTAAAGGCACTGGCTTGCCAATCTGATGCTCTATTATACCCACCCGACCCCTAATAACTGATTTAGATGGTACATTAGTTAAACACACAGGAAGCCTAAAATCTGTGTGGTTTTTTACCAGAGTATTAAATATCATAACACTAACTCAGGTGCCAGTTAGTCTATTCTGCTTTACACAGTTCTGTGTCAGTCTGCTGTAATAAACCATGTGATGACTCATAAACATCTCAGACATTTCCCTGGGTGCTCAGTATTTTATTACATAGATGCCAATTATGTTGGAGCAGCAGACTGCACAAGCCTGAACAGTCATCTATTATATGAATGCTTCCATTGATTCCTTTACTACAGAGGGTTATGCTTTCATATATCACACTGAATAGGATTTGTTTCCACAGGCATTGGGGGTAAACTGTTAGTGAAAGTGCTTTCACAGGTTACAAGCACCACCGCTGTGCTCAACCTTACTCAAAGATTTCTCAGGCTTCGAATAATGCATCTTCCCCTCACCCCCAACCCCCATCACCTTTTTATTTTAAACTTTGCTATGAGGAGCAAAAAATAACCAATTTTACAGATGTAAAGTAATAGACATTGTGCTCAACACAATTTAACAGGATTGACTTAAACAAAGGAGCTTGAAAATAACCTAGGATGAACAGCAGGTTGTCCTCTAAAAATACCCAGCTCATGGAGCATTCAGTAATGAAAAGCATCCAGCTCATGTGGATGTACACAATATAGGACCTTGAGGTACAAAACACACCAAAAACAGATAATGATCTGTTTTCTTTAAAAAGAAAATATTCAAAACTGTCTTCTTTATCAATAAGAGACATGACATTTCTAAGTTACAAGTTAGTGCAACACGGTGAAGGTAGCACTGAAACCACGAAAATATTCAGACACCTGTTCTTACAACCCCGACATTTATCACCCAAAAACATCACATGCCTGTTTTTAGCAACTCAGGGGCTGTTGACTGCTTCCCTGGAAGAAGTTGGAATTCCTGCCGGAGCATCAGGCACCAGGCAGGAATTATGCCCCATGAGGCAAGAGTGAGAGCACAGCACACCCAGTCCCAGCACCATCACCATTAAAACCCCTGCAGAAGCCTCCAAGAGGTTACAGAGAGGCCCAGCACATCTCCTGGACTGTCTATACCAAGCCAGGGGAGAGGTTTCTCTTCCTGGTCTGGCCACTGCTTGGGTGATCAAAGCATTCCTTCCTCCTCCTTTGGGCTGGGTCTCCACCTGTCACTGTCAGCTTAGCATCTTTCTGAGATATATTAGCAATGCTAAAACAGTTTCAGGGGAAACCTACTCCTTTTAGGTCTTCAGCTTAGTATCTGGTACAATGGATTGCTGCCCGAAATGTGCAGGGAATTTTGGCTCCAGTAAATGGAAGATATCCTGTCAAAGCGATTAGAAGGTTAGACCGACCCATATCGTCCCTAAGGAAAAACAGGAGCATAAATACCACAAAAGTTCTGGCAGGTGGGGTCAGCAATGTGAAGAGCTTGAATGAGCCTTCTTCCTCCTCTTATGTGGAGATAGTGGTAGTTGGTTCAGACTGGGATAAGACTGGGCTGAGTGAAAGTCAGAGAAAAGCACAAGGTGGCAGATGGGAACTTCATTTTATATCTAGGAGACTGAAACAAAATTGATGCTTTATTTGCACGCATCTGTAGCCTGCAAGCCTGATGAGAAGCATACAATAAAAAAAATTTAATCACTGTCGTATTTTTGCCTGAGTGATCTGTCTGACTTCATTAGAATGACATAGTTTGTTTTAAAATATCATTTTAAAGTCTGTTTAAAAATCTTCTTTCCATAGGTTGCTTTGAACAAACTGAGGCTTTGGGGGTGAAGTCTGCCACTAAATAACAAATATTATCAAGTGTTGTCCAGTGTCTCCTGCAGATCCTTGCAGACGGTATTGCTTACACAACATACAAAGCTCTTGGAACTCTCATTTCTCTATATGCCATAGCCACCTTCCTGCTGCTTTTTGGGGGTCTTAGTCTTCTTCCACAAAAATTTTCTGAATAATTTCATGTTCACCCATCTTCCTTTCCATGTCTCAGATTTTTTACCTTGCCCCTCCAAAGCCAATCTTTACTTAGCTTTTCCTCACAGAGCCAGTCTCAAGAAAGGTGCTTCCCTGCTGTTTCTTCACTTTTTATCGCTTCATCTCCTGTAGCTGTCCTGCCACAAATTATTTTCTGTCTGCCTTTTCCATCACTGCTTTATTCTGTCTCAGTTCATTGTACCATTAACTCTGTTGACACATTTTTTTTCTTTTTTCTTTTTTTTCTTTTTTTTTTTTCCTTCTAGAAATACCTTTGAGCTTGGCTGCTGTCTGCAAGCCCAGCACCCACAGCAGGGAAAAATGTTTTCCCACTACAGAGAGGCCACTGTTGCTCGGCTTTGCCATGGCTTGTCTAGTCCATGCAAATGATATAAACAATGTATGGCCACTGTGCCTTTTTAGCATTTTGAAAGTAATACACAGAAGGCAAAAACTCATGAGATGGTTTTCATGAGAGATCCCGAAAACTCAGGTTTTGCTGGCCGTAAAGACACTTTTAGAGGCTCCACTGGGCCGAGGTGCTGTCTGTCATGTTCTCCCCTGCTCCGAGTTATGTGGCAGTCAGTTTTATTGAAAGTCCCTGCACAGCACTCTGCAAATACTTTATAAAGCCATAAAAACCCAGGTTGGAAAATGCTAGATATACTTTCCTCGGCTTGTTTCTTCCACCTGGTCAAGGCTAGGCTCAGCTCTACCTCCTCCAGACACACAGAGATGGCTCCTATTGAAAGACACACAGGGGCCAGCAGTCCCAGAGCATTCCAACAGAGCTCCAAAAGGCTGGAAACATGGAGAGCTGCCCAAGAATGGATTGGGGAATGGAAACACAAGGAGAGCTGCCCAAAGCATGGATCGGTGAATGGAAACACGGAGAGCTGCCCAAAGCATGGATCAGGGGATGGCAACATGGAGAGCTGCCCAAAGCACGGATCAGTGAATGGAGTGGTTAAAGATGCATCTCCTCCTCAGATCTCCACCACACAGGGAAAAATGAAGCACAGGACTGCAACAGTTAAAAGGAGAATCGTTTGTGTGAGAGGTATGAGGTAAATGGTTTCCTAAGGAATCAGGTTCCGTGCATGTTTCTGCCACAGCATTTATTCCAAGATCAAGCAAATCACTTAAAATCAATTGTTTGCTGAAGAGTCACTGAGCTCTACAAAGTACCTAAATATCTTTGGCTGCAGTGATCAAGTATATCAAGAACTCGAGGACAATGTTCTTAACTGTGTGTGTCCATTTCCTAAATTGTCACCTGAGAATTGCTGGATCTAATTGGCAGAAATGCTGCATACCCACAGTCCCAAGAGAGAACAACAAAAGTATCATCTCACTTTTGTAAACAGATTATGGTTCATATTGGTTGAATAAATGACCAATTAATGGGCCCTTCTTGCCTTCAAACTCTTATCTGAATTCCCAGTCAGTAAAGCAGGAACTTTGTCATGACTTTACCTGCCAGTTTAATTTGAAGATAAAATTGACACCTATAAGGCATTCAGACACTGCACTGAGGAGCATCATGGACAAATCTATCCATGGGATTATTAATAGCTTTTCCATCACCGTACATGTGCTCATTAATAAGTAATCAAGCACTGTTCACCTTTTCTACCAGAACAGAAGGTGGTCCTACAGGAGATGTGATTAAAGGCTGAATCATAATTCATACATACAAGAGGACCGCATTACAGCAGTCAGGGCAGTTTCTCCTTCACAGAAAATTGAGAAATTAGGATAAAATTATAAGGGGAAAAAAAATCACTTCTAAGAAAACCAGATCTTCTAAGTTGCAGCTCTTGACTTGCTCGAACTTGGGCCTCCTTTTTTCTATTTTGTGCATCTAGATGCCCACAGGGAAGCTGCTGATAGCTTAGCTCATTGTGAAGATATAGTGAAACAAGTAGAAAGTGTAGTGACTTTACTTTCTTGTTCTGTAATAGATTGTTTTAATTAGTCCTTTTGGATCAGAAATTCTTTTAAAGGTAGTATATAGTGATGCTGTAAGATATAAAAAAATGTTTTCTGTAAGTTATCATGTCTATAAAATTCTGAAAGTGTTTATTCTGCAAGAGCGGGGGGAAGTTATTGTTTGGCTAAATGTCCTGAGTGATGTGGCTCACTGCTTAAGAGCGAGGAAATTTCTGTCAAGCTTCTGTAATTAAATCAGATTTTGACAATGTGAGGATATTAATTTATGCTTTACAAATACAGTAATATGGCAAAAGGAAAAGGAGAAGCAAAAATGAGCAACTCATATCATAGAAGGCAGTTTTGGGGTGGGTGACTGGGTCATGCAGCTGAGTATATAATTTAGAGGGGCTACTGGACTCAAAAACACTCACCTAACAAACAAATCTTGAATAAAGCCAGATGCTTCCTGCAACACAAACTGTAGTAAAATGTTGGATGCAGAAAACTGAGAGTTTGGGGTATTTTTTCCAAATACGGCTTACAAACCAGCACAAGTCAATACATGGCTGCTAAAAGCCAACAACTCCACTCTTCCATGACTGAAAATGCATCAAGAATGTTCACCAGACATTAAAAGCCCATGAACTCTTTCCCATCACTTGCTAGGAAGGAGACCATGGCTATAACAACATTTGCTTTTTAGTATCCTCACCCATAAAATAAAGAAAAAGTTCAGCACAGTGCTCTGTGGTTCTGTTTGTCAGGGTTAAAAAGGCTCTTATAGCATCCAAGAGATCAGATAGGTGCTGTGAATTAATATTTTTAGGTTATTCTTTCCACAAGAGCAGTTTCCATTATTCTCTACTTATTTTCCTCCTACTGAAAAGCTGGTGAAAGCAGACACAGTCATAGGTATCTTCCCAGTAAAACATCAAGAACAAGGAGTCAAGAACAGTTCCAAAGAACCCACAGCTCAAAATTTACATATATAAAATGTTCTAAATAGTAAAAAGCACTTCTTTTTTTCTTTTTTTTTTTTTTACAGAAGAGAAAGGTCTCTTAGTTGGAGAAGAGCTTCACAGTGTATAATTCAACTTCTTTTTCAAAAATGAATAGCAACACAAACACATTTTTTCACTGTTCAAGATACTGTCATAGCCCCACAGAAAACAAATCTTCGCAGTATCCAAGATCCAAACCTGGAAGAAGCCTTCATTCTCCATTAGCCAGCGAGACTGAATGTGGCAGTTTGTGCCTCACCTTTCAAACTCAGCTATTTATCTGTGCTGGCAAAAATAAAGAAGCTTGAATGCTGTCTCTTGCATCACATAACCCTCTACACCTAACAGCATTACCATGACAAAAGGAGTTCTTATGATTCCTCCTACACAGGAGCACAGGAAGAAAAACTTGTAAATTGGCAGTGACATCATCTGCTAGAAAGTGATTCACACTTCATGAAACAGCAGGGAAAATGAAATTTACTCCCAACCACCACAAAGCTCTTTCACTGAATCAGTGTGTGGCAGAAATGATAGTAGAAGACATAAATCCTTTCTCTATTTTCGAAAGACAAGGAGTGTGTAATGAGCTAGAGTGCATAGAGCAAAATTACCATATACTGTCACTGAAATATATTTCCCCTGTGGTTTTGCCAAAAAAAGGTATGAAGCCAGGATAGAAAATAAACCAGGTGATGCTGGAGGCAGAAAGTGGATTAATACGCATCACCAGCGATATGTGACTGGCTTACAAAACAGTGCCTTGCATGACTGACAGTGCCAGAAGATGAGCTGTTTAATATTCTCTCTGAAGTTGCCCTCTCCTCAGAACACAGCCACACCTGAATACACTGCAGCCTCCACATCCCCTGCTCTGCTGACAGCATGCTGAGGAAGTGGAGAAAATTTCAGCGTGTGGAGGATAACGTTTCCCCACATCTCTCTGAACTCTGCTGGACCCTGACAAAAAGAGAAATGAAATAATTGCCTAGTTTTCCTAGAGAATTCCTCAGATGTAACCGCAACAACTATTTATATTATAGCAGTGTCCATGATGAGCAGATGTTTGCAGACAAATGGGAAGGATCTTGCCTTGCCACAGACTGTGGCTGATTGAATTATGTGAGTTCCAGGCTGAGATATCATTTTCTGTCCATGGGTCGAAGCATTGCAATCTCCAAATAAATTAAGCATGAGCACCACACAACAGGAGAGAACTCCAAAAAGTTGCCGTTTATGAAGATAAATAAAGTTGCCTCCACTCTTGCAAATCTACCTCCAGCTAGACCTACCACATGCTGAGAAGAGTGATATTTATCAAACTCTTCAGAGAAGACAAGTATGAACCTCCATTTCTGTGTTGAAGAGAAGGAAACAAAAGATTGAAATAGCTGTAAATGAAATAACCCTCATTCTGCCCCTTAGCTCCCAAAACTCTGGTCCAACATGACACATGAGAATCCCATATATAGAAGAGCATGTGACACTAGTTTGGGTCAAACCTCAGCAATCAGGTTCTGAAGGTTGTCACAAAGGCAAACTATTAACCTGGACATCAGTCAAAAATTTTCCAGAACTTTGAGAACCAAACTGGCCACTGATTCAAGAAAGCAAGACCTTGAACAGAGTTTTGCCATAAAACCATATGAATTTTATTGTTTCACGCAATTTTTATGGAAAAACCCAGCTGTACTGACAGCTTTTGTCATGACTCAGTGTCCTTTTCGGAGCACTGCATTAAGCTGGCAACTGGCCATAAGTACAGGAAGAAAATAAATGAAATGTACCTTCCTGTTTCCTTCTAATTTTGGAAAAGGCACTTGCATGGCAGAAAGTGGTAAGTCAGCCCACACCTGCTACAAGTTTCTTTCTTCCCCTTTTTTTATCAGCTACATTTTTTAATAATGTAAGGCTTATATAAATAATTGGTTCAGTATAACCTCCTACACAATTGTAAGCTCCAACAGAAAAATTAAATGAAAGCACTATATAAAACACACATTTGTGTAAAAGTTGCCTAAGAAATATAGAAATAATCTGAGTTTCTCGTGATTTTAAACCAAGCTCTGCCTCTCTGGATGTTGGAAGCAGAAATAACACCTGATTCTTCTCCTGGGTTGCTCTGTCCTTTCAGGAGGGGTTCTCTGGTCATACAGTGCTTTTCTGGGACACAAACTTCTCCTGTGGGATATAAAGATCTACCTGTTCAACGTGCACTACCCAGCATCTCACTGGTGCACTGTACTTCTGCAGGCCTTATTATATTTAGACTCAGGCAAGAATTCCTTTATTTCAGTAATAGTTGTATAATGAGTAAAAGCTTATGCCTGTTTACACAGTTTTGGAAGTTATAGTAATTGATATTCTCTGCAATTTCATAACATTTTTTCAATAACACTAAAAAACCAACCTAATAAATAATTATTAAACCATCCCATAATACATATTTTACTTTTATAAAACTGTAGAAGTGGAGTCTCCCTGATTGATAAATGGATAAAAGGAGAGGCAAACCAAATACTGCTTTTTCTGAAGAACAGCTTCTCCCTCCACATACCTCTCCCTCCTCTCTGAGAGTCCAGTGGAAGTATTTGCTCTGTGTCACACTGCTACTTATCCTTGGTGACCCAGCAGAGGATGAATCCCCAGTGGCCTTGTTGCCATTTTTACTGATGCTATCAGAGCGCATTAAATCACTAACCTTGGGTTTAGTAGCCATCCGATTTGTTGGGCTTTTCTATTTATTTTTTTTAAACACCTTTTGCACCTCAGCATCAAAACCCAAGAAAACAAAAGCCAGTACCAGAGCACTTAAGTCCACAGTAATACTTTCCTACAGCTTGGAAAACACAACATACCTATCACTCTAATATTTACCACTAATGAATCCTTAAATCTAAACTGCAATGTCAAGGTCAGGGTTGTTTTTGGAAATGCCAGGCCCTACAAGGAAATAACATAGCTGGAGGCAGAACAACTAAAGGGAATGTTTATCTGGAGATTCAAGGGGACGGCAAGTCATTTTTTAAACAAAGGGTTTATTTCAGGATTCTGTCTCAGTTCAAACTGTCACTAACACAGATTTTATGTTAATAACAATAAAATTATTTTTTTTAAAAAGCAGGCTGATCCTTCAAAGGATAGCTTAATAAACCTGAACAGCTTTCTGCTTTGCTGGTTGACCACAGCAATGTAACACATAATCCTGACACTCCTGACCAGCAACCCTCAGGGAACTGGGGGAGACCCACAGGGCAGGATGTCCAAGCAAAGGACAATTTGCACAGCTGTAACATTTTTATTATTCACTTGGCACACACTTGCAGCTCAACTTTACACATAGGCAAAGCTGTTGAAGGTGCAGAGATTATGTACTTTGTCTCCTAAACAAGACTGATAGAATTTTTTTGACACAACTTGGCTATCTTAACTTTTTACTGAAGGGTGGCTTTAACATCAATAGGATATTTTGCTGGGAAAAGATTATATCAATGTACATTTTTTTTTCCTCTAAGGGGCAAAATGTTTCCCTGAGTCCATTCCAAATTTTAAGAAACTACAGCCCTTTTGAGCCCATGCACAACTGTTGCTTCCCTCACACTCTGTGGGAGTGCCATATTATGAAGATAAGAGCTGCAACCACTGGCTATCAAAAAAAATCACTCTTTAGGAGAAATTCTCTTTTAAAAGCAGCATACCAATCAGCCTAGGATGACACTTACAAGCAGACTGATCAAAAGAAAAATGTACAGAATCCAGTGCAACCGATATCAAAGCAGAACAAAAAAAGGTTGTCCTCTTGCAAGGAGGAGGTTTTTCATGGCTTCCCAGCACTCTCCCTGGCAACAGACACCTGGAGACTCCCATCAATAACATGTCCCAAAGAAGGAGGAAACATCCTGGCCAATATAACATTTTCCTCTGACAGTGGTAATGCATCATTTTATTTGCTATGGTGACTGTTCCTGCAGCACTTATGTTGCAGGGAGCAGAGGTAAGGCAATTCACCTCTTTCAAAAATTTTCAAGCACAAGAGGGTCTGCTCCAAAACAAACTAATTTAGAGAAATTGTAAAATCCCAACGTGCAATTTTGCCAAAAAATCTGAAAAGAGTATTTTTTTCTTTTTTTTGATAAAGATAAAAAATATTTCAGTGTTTGTATCTTTTCTATTCAGCTGCTTATTCACATCAAAATGAGTGGGCAGATTCAGTATGTTCTTTGACAGTTTATTCCGTTCCCAATCTGCACACAGTTCCTGTCCATCTTTCAGAAAGATGGATCAGACAAGAAAACCAAAAAAAACAAAAAAAAATTTCTTTGGATTTGCAGACGTCTCCTTCCCATTTCAGTGCTTCTTAAGATCTATTAACCAATTCTCTTTACTAGCAATAAAAAACCCCTTTTATTTGCTAAAGTTACAATTCCACTACCAGTGTCATCCTTCCATCCTCAGGGCAGGACCCTCCCTGCACTGGTAATAACAGGGATCATGCCTCTGGAAAGGGTCAAGTAACTCAGCAGCAAAATTTCTGGCTCCTGTCTCTGCTCTTTGAAGTCGCTACACAATTATGATCTCCTTTTAACATAATTACCTTGATAAGCTACATATTCATCTTTGGGAAGATTATCGCTAATGATTTCTTAATCCTGCTGTTTCTTATTTCAAAACAAGAGTTGCCATCCAATGTATTTACTAATTTTCTGGTATTTCAAAAGGCTTCTCCACAGTTGCTGTATGGTAGGATCTATAACAGGATTTCTCTTAAAAGGAGATGATTTTTATATGTACAAATGACAAATCAATTTAAAAACACACATTAATATATGATTTTTAAAACACTAAGGAAGGCTTACAGGTTTTACAGGAACCAGTAAACATGGCTATGCAACGCTGGTAGCTTTTTTATGAGCCTTTTTACAGACCCTCAGAAAAACCGATCCCAAAAGCTCAAATCAAAACAAGCCTCACACACATATGCATATATATTTGTTCTTTGCCTTGTAAAAGGTCTTCCCCTATCCTATCTCTCCTTGCTCCTAAACAGTAGCCACTAAAATATAGTTTCTTCACTGATTCACAGAAGCTACTTTTCCCAGCTGGGTTCTTAAGCTGCACACTGTACCCTGTAAAAAATATTTAGTCTGATTTACAAAATCTATTTCTCTCCTTGGGCCTTTAAGCTGCTGTTGCAAAAGTGATAAAGGTGTTCTCATTCAGACTTTTATTGTTCCTGGGCCCCTTGCCACCTGTTTTTATTTTCTCCCTCTTTCGCTTTCTTCACAGCTGTTTTTGCACTGGCACCTCACTTGTCCATCAGAGCTGATTCTGAGCAACAGAATCAAATGAGCTCATTTCTGCTCAAAAGTTCAAATTATTGCAACTGTGAGATAAAATGTTGTCCTAGAGATTCAAATCCAAGTTCAATCAAATTTACATATATTTAAATATAATCCAGTTTAGTTTTATGTACCAGCCAAACTTCTCTGCTGAAGCCATCCTTGCTCTTTGATTTTTGAGTTATCCCCTTTGTCACTTGTCCCACTGCATCTGTGGCCTGGTGAGCAGGGGGAACATGCCAACACCCCAGCCAAGCACCCCAATTCCTAAGGAAATAAATGCAAGCAGTTTCTTTGTTTTAATCACTGTCTTTTTCACTGAAAATCAAAAGAACCAAAAGAAAAAAGTTGCCTAAATATTTTCACAATGAGGCTTATTTTAAGATGATTACTGCCTGTAAAAACCACAGTCTACATGAAGACTCCTTGCTCTACCAATCTACTGAATGCATTTTGAATTTGTGCACGTGATATTAATTATGCACGTGGTTTTGTCCATAAAATTTGTGTATATCAGTGAGTATGTAATGCAAAAGCAGAAATAGAGATTAAAAAGTTTGAAAACTCAAAAAAGCTAACACTACACAATTAGCCATTTGTCCATGAGTTTCAACTAAAAGTTTACTCAAAGCAGACTCCATTTTTCATCTGATAGATCTACCTCCACTGTAACCTCAGATAAGATAATAAATGTGACTTAGTATAAGTATCTTTTTTCTTAATATCTGTCCTCATTAATATATTCTACTTCAAAGGAATGAAGTAGTTCATACAGAGTTCAAATGAATATGGTTTGATTTTGCAAAAAGTATCCTTCTTTTGAGTGTTGCCACTTACTTTATCACTGCAGCGTGAATTAAACATGAATTCATGATAAAATCATCAAAATGCAAAAACAAAGTGACGGTAAAGGGATCAAAGGCACCTTCTTAGTTGTCAGAGAAATCAAAACAGCAAATGAATTTGAAGTACACAGTGCTCGCACAATCTCCTAGGACAAGAGCACATGAAATGTGCGAAGAAACTCTTCATCCTTGTGTTCCAGCAGCAGAACTGAAAGGAACAGAGGATGAATTCATTATTATTATTATTACTATTATTACTACTGTTATTATTATTATTATGCTCAGATGGGGTAACAGTAATCAGATTAGAGGGTGGCACTTCTGAAAGGCACTGTGGCAGGTCACTAAGAGCTTCACACCATCACCGCGTGAGTCAAGTGGGCACAAAAAATTCACATCCAAGTTTTTCAGAGTGCTCTTAATCAGAAACACACCAATTGCATCAATTTTGAGAGCCAAAAAAAAAACTATATTAAGGATTTCAGGTTCGCAGGCTGGGCATTCAAAATGAATATGAAATGCAGCTTTCCAGGCTGCGCATTCAGAAACATCACTGCACAAAAAGTATGTGGTGGAGGACAGAATTTTTCTCAAGAGGTCTCATTTCCCCCATGCAGCTCTCTGCTGTCTCCAGCTAGGGCACAGAGGCTCTGGAGATGTCGCTTGTAATATTATTTTATCTAATATGGAAGCTGTCCAGTCCACTTACTCATTTCACAAAGACGACAGACAAAATAGCATATGGTAATGATTTGCAGTCACAGCTGCCTTGCTGGGATTTGAAAGGGGAAAGGCTCCATATCCATTACTGCCTCCCTGAAAACCTCACCCTCCAGGGGTAGAAGAATTGTCTGCTTTGTTAGTTATTATATTTCTCTGATTAATAATGATAGTTTTGATTTAAATACAGGCAAGAGAGGCAGCAAAGCACCATCAGATCAGAACTGAATACAAGGCAATTGGAGGTGCAGGGCTGCTCTGGGGGGGCCAAGTCCCATTCCCTGACATGACCCACACATGCCAACACCAGAGCCACTCTGCAGGTTTTATTAAGGCAGCTTCTGAGGTCTCTGGTGGGGCAGGAAGAGGGACTTGTCTCCCTGCTCCCCTCCCACAGGCAGCCTTGGCTGTCAGGACAGGGCTTGGTTTCCCACCCCGGTGTAGCCCCCATATCCCAGGAAAATCCCTTCCCCAGTATTAAGCTCCTGGGCTGCTGGACCTGGAGTACACCAGATAAGGAGGAGAAAGTCAGAAAGATTTTGCATGCCCTGTTCTCCCCTAATTCTCTGCCATGGATGCAAACATGACACTCAATAGTTGAACAGTGAATGCTATTCATTTTAAAGCATGAGGGAAGGACGACACACTAATGCTTTTCAGATGATGTTTCAAGGAAGAGAAGGACCTAAGGCAAGCATTTCTAAAGTTCACCTCAATGTAGGCTGTGCAATACCCTTGAAGGATTAAGCAGCGCTGGCCTTGGCATATTCATCATTCTGCTCTTGTCACAGCACTTGATTGAATGTTTTTTCAGGAGGTAGAGATTAAATTGAACCAGAACTAATTGAAGGTATATTTAATAAAAGCATCATCATTGTAATGAGTATACAACTGCTACGCTAATGCTGAATAATGTTTAAGCTACTGAACAAGTCCATATTGTTTCACCTAATAGGATTCACTGATTACCAAATAATTAATTCTACTCTAATTCTGCAACACCATGTGAAAATGTGAAACCCACTCATAAATTAATTAATTCTCGAGTCAATAAAAGAGGCAAGTGTCTGGGACTTACAACTGCTTCTTGTGAAATCAATCAAGGTATTATCACTTACTTTGGGTCATACAGGATTGGTTTTGGTTCTTCAAGCACTTAGCGTAGTTATTACATTGTAATCATGTGTAATACAAGTCTGGCAGACATGGGCAAACACTGAGCAGCCAAAGCTGCTCCGCACCTTTTACTCGCCTTCATTTACACTGATGTCCCTTTTCACAGTTTCAAAACCCTTAACTTGCATTCTTACCATTTTTCCCACCCTGTCACCTGCCCTTTGTGTAGATGTCCTGCATGTCTGGTCAGGGCATTGAATTTAAAGATATTATTATGACTGTTAATTCCCATTTTCCAGTTCTGTTGCACAAGATATTGATTGTGAACACTGCTTACAGAGCCAGGAAAGCAAATAGCCTAACTGATCAGTTCTTAAAAATCAAGTATTCTTGAAAACAACAAACAAACAAAGGAAATTAATAAATAAGCAAACTACAGCCACAAGTCACAATATCCATCCTCATCCCTGGAAATAAATTTCTTTCATTCAGTCAGAGCTTGAATTACCATAAACTAGAGGTAGTTTAAATGTCCTCTTCCGTCCTTTTTACTCTAAGGAATAGCACAGCTATTGGGCCCTATCATGTAGACCTGGCAACTACAAACACAGAGATTTCTGTAGTCCTTCCCAAACTAACCCAATTAACAAATGTATAAGAAAAACAGGAAAACAACATTAGTCTTTAAATGGCAGGGGATAAAAACTTTTCTCTCTCCCATTTAGGCAAAGAAAATCTCTGATTACCCTTAGTTTTAAACATATGGAAAGGAACTGGCGGCAGCCTTGACCTGAGAATTTATGATCAATAACTGGACTTCTTCCCCCACCCCATCACCCTACAACATCTGCATTTAAACTCTGGTTGTATTTCCCATTTTTGTTTATGGGTTTTAAACCATTTAGTCAAATATCTTTGTAAGATATTTGCCAGAATGTGAGCTACAGGAACTAAATACTCGGCAGGTTTCAAAATTATATAAAAATAACATTTCAAGGGCCACCCAACAGTTTTAACATGCCAAAGGGTGTCACTGAATGATGCTACATTCATTTCATTTCTCTAACCATGTAAGCCAAAAAAGCGTTCAATCCAGCACTTAAACAAGCACTTGAGTTCCTCATTCAATCTCACAATTCCTGTAAACACTCATTTTAGGGACCCCGGTATTTAAAAAAAAATAATACGGGAAAGTATTTGCTGGTGCTCCTTATTTGTCCCTCCACAGCTTTTAAAGGAAATTCCAGAAAAGCTTCACGTCGTCTTGGGGGCATTATGAATATTATGCAGCCTTAGAATCCTGCAAATTCCCCTCCTTCTGCCCTTCAACGTTAGTAAAAAGCCATTCAGCTCCCTGCTACATGGCTGACTTGCCTTAATTAAAGTATGGAAAGGAAACCTGGAAAGTTAAATCTTGCTAAAAATGCCAGAGCTGAGGGAATGCAGCAATCAGTGCTACACGAGTTAGACAACAGTTCCAACATCATGTATGAACACTGTACAAATGACACAAATACTTGTACACTAACAAAAAAAGAAAAGAGAAAAAGAAATCAAAAGCCCCAGGCCCCAACAAAGTCTGACATGAACAAGCCAAGTTTTAGTCAAGCGCATCTTAAAAGAAAAGTAAGAGAAGAGATATTTCCCAGAAGATGTAAAAAACTACTCAGGTTTCTGGATGTCTCTCTCCTGGTAGCTTGACACTTCTTTTTCGTTTCTAATATTGCATCAGCCATAAATCAAAAACAGACAAGCGGCATAATAGGTGGCAAAAAACATCTAGAAGGTGAGATAACGCCAAAGGAGTGGAGCTGGCTATGGCAAATAGCCGTTAAATTGGCAAAAGGAAGTGAAAATGGAAATAATCAACTTCAACCTGGCCTAGGGAGCTGACGGTGGACGAAAAAAGGCTGACGCTCAAAATGGTGGCAAGCATCAACTTCAGCTCAACTGTTTATTGTTTTGCAGTACTGTCTTTTATACCCTCCTTGTCACACCCATAACAGGTATTCCTTGTGACATTACAGGTGTTCCTTGTTACCTTACAGGTGACTATAACGGGAGTTCCTTTTTACCTTGCTGTTGGTGAGCAAACTCTCCACCCGTGCCCTTTCTGCTTGGTTCCCTCATGAGGCTGTTTATTTCTCTTGTTTGGGGGCACAGCTGTAGCTTATCAAGGTCTAGGCTGCTCGCACCCTGTTCCTAATCTTACCACAGAGAGCAAGCAGAAAGCGAGGGCACATCCAGCCGCCTTGACTGCCCTGTTCTGTACCGACACCACAGCAAAGGAGGAGTAAAAAGCAACTGATGAAGCATTTTCCTTTTTCCTTTTAAACAAGAAACTGTGTAAATTCACCTGATTCCTCCCTCTTATGCTGGCCATAGAAATTTTGAAGCAATGTCTTTTCAAGGTTCACTAAATGCTGAGAGAAGAGGGAAATGAAAAAATCATCATGGGTTTCTTGATGGGGTCCCAAAAGTCATTGTAATTTTCTTGAGGGTTACAGGCATTTTCTCGAGACAAACGTGCCCTAAAACATTTATAGTCCAAATACCCTGAACATAAAGATTACTAGACCCACCTAAAAGTAGGGTTATTCGGTAGTTATCTGGAATATCAGCAGTAGAGCAAAAGTGGAACTGAGATTCCTGTCTCCATGAGTTGCAAAACCATCCTTCTTTACAAAATTGTTCTTAATTCCATTATTTCCCTTTTTTTGTTCTGTTCCCTCCACAATCTTAGTTGTATTAATAAACAGTAGGAGATAAGTGCATTAATTTACAGTTTAATTAATTAAATGTTTAAATGTATCTGCAAAGAAATTGTCCTACAAGGCAAATAGTTATAATTATCCTACAGAACTGAGTGGATTCACACTACCTAATGGAATTTTTCTCCTCTGACCCCACTTCTTTCCTAAACTGCAGCTTTATTTCCTCCCAGCCCATGAGATGTAGAGCAGGGGTTTACAATGGCTAATGAACATAATATATGGAGCCTGATTCTGTTCAGGGGGGAGCAAAGTGAAATATCTCATACACAGGTCAGGGACATGTGAAAAGGAGTCCAGAGTCTTCATCATTGTATCCATAATTCAGTTCATTCCCTACAGACTCCCACTGAAGGCCTTTGGAAATCACAGTCATAAAATATTTATTGTAATACCGAGGCATCAAGAAGGTCAGAGGCGTGTATTTGGTTTAGCAGACTTTGTAATTATTACTGGGAGTTTTTTGGATCATTCACCTCAAATGTTTTTTGTTTGTTGAGGAAAAATGAGTCATTCCATTTCCCACAACAGCTGTGCTCAAATTAATTGCAGCCCTCTCTCTTTCACCTCTTCTCTCACGTCTCCTCACCTGCACACACGTGCGCACACTCACACGCTCGCTCTCCCTCGAGCAAGCAGAAGGTTGGAATTATTTTGGGTAGAGAACAAGTTCCCCTTTTTGAGTTAAACCACACACGTGGGGCTTCCTGTTAATGATGCCTTGTAAATGAGATCCTGCACAAAACCAGGAGCCACCCCATGTGTTTTAATGAATTGCACAGGAAGATGTCTACCTTTGCTTAAAGAGAGCAACATTCACTCCTTACCAATTAGGTTACATATATTGGGCAGTATATCATGCTCATGCTGATATAAATTAGAGACGCATCATTAATTCCACAATATTCATAGCTATAATGGATAATAAAATATAAATAATTAAGGTAGGGAAGTAGCTTTGCTTTGTTTTAATTATTGAACCACTGGAATCACACTGATTTACATGAAGTAGTTCTTGACTAACTCTTTCCTGAAAAAGAGAAAAATGTCTTTGTAAATGTTAAGAGTTTAGTACACTTCAGACTAGAGTTGATGATTTCTCATGCCAAAATTTCCATATTAAGAAGGCACAAAAACAAAGACTATGTCTTTACTGTGAAGGCACCAGCAAATGCATTTGATGTCAATCTTTTTACCCATTAGCAACCAACGTTGGGAACAGCCTACATGAGACCTTAGGCACAGAACATTTCACTTCCATGACTCTGAAGTTTGGCACAGGTAAAATAAGAAAGAGATTTATAATCTCTGCCAAGTAAATTTAGTGATAGATGCTTCTCTCAACCCACAAAGACAAAAAGAAAATCTCTAGATTGTTTATACTAAGTGGAAAAAAAAAAAAAGACAACCTTCCCCATGCACTTTGCCAGTTTTAAAGGATAAAATTTCTTTTTTTCTCTCTCTCATGTGTGTCCTGCTGAATTATCCTTCAGAACTACCATCTCACCAAATATTTCTTCCAATAACCTATTGTAAATGAAAATCACATGAGAACTGGCAGAACAAATTATCTTACTTTATTAGTTTATCCATCTTACTAGCCTTATTTTGAAAACTAATTACTAGAGCAAATTATTCAATACATAGATATACAATGTATGCAGCAATTAATTTTTCTTCTCCCACTAAAATATTTTTCTGTACTATGATGTTTGCACTGGTTTGTGACCATTTTAAATAATCAAGGTAAAAATACCCTACTAGCTGAAACAGCCTAGAAAACATGATTCAGAACTCTACAGATTGTTTAGATTGTTTCTGTAGAGAAATAAATTCTTTTTTTTTTCCTTTTTTAATCTACTTAAATAAGATTACTTCTATTTGTAACTATCTTTCAGTATGCTGAAAGAAAACAGAAAGCAGCATCTAAAATAGCATTATAAGGCAAAATGTAAAATTTAGGAAAGAGAAAACAATGCAAACACCATTGTGAAAATTCTTCCAATGAAAAATACTTGTCAAGCCTGTAGGGAAAAAAAATTAATTTCTTAAATCCAGCAAAAGAAGAATTAAGATAATGGAGAACAATTCTGAAATTTGGTGAACTTTTTACAGTTTCAGTAAAGTCAAAAACATTCACTTACCAGAAATCAATAGAAATACAGATATACAGAATCATGTATAATAAAGCTGCTGCATTGATTGCATTAATGACTGCAGATACTAAAGACTTCTGTATAAAAAGTTTGAGCTCCTTCTCAGTTTTGTATAGAGCACACTGATTTGTGTCATCCACCTTTCTTCAGTTCACAAATGAAAGTTTAATATTTTTTTCATACCTTTGTTTGATTAAGATACTCCACCTCTAAGTTCTGCCATTAAAAAATGATGAGTGAAAATGCATTGATCACCTAGAACACAAAGTGGTATTTATTTCATTTTTCTTTTGAACTTTTATGAATTTCTATACATTATGCTAAACTATAGTTTTGAATTAATTAAGGATCTGATTATCAGTAAGATGTAACAATACTTTGGGTACAGTATATCATTATCTGATGTCTATGTATGCAGAAATGAATACAGATCTGCATAAATTCTTGTTTATCTGTAGTTGCATACAAGTTCCAAGACAACCAATGGGACCTCTTGTAAGTGGTAATTCAAACCTGTTTAGGTAATCACTAAAACCCAGGGGTCAGATATTTTGTGCTATTTCTCCAGTGCATCCAGGATGGATTCGAGGACTCCAACACTAGAGTGAAACTCCTTTTTCTCCTTGCCATTTCCTCCTTTTTACTTTCCATCTCTGCTGTGTATAAGTTATTTATATATTTACACAAGGATATATCACTTAACATAAACTTTAAATGTGGAAACTGTCACGGCTTTTATTTAGTTTTTTCTTTTAAAAAATATTTGTTCATGTAAACCAAAACCAGCTGTTCTCTTTTCTGGGTCATCTTCAAGCTACACTGTACATGATTTATTTTTCTTTGAGGTCTGACTCCTAGTCTAATTTTTCCTTTATATTTTCAAAGTTCATGCCTGTGTGACTCCAATTTAAATCAATATCTTAAACCCTATGGAATTAAGTGCTTTTGCAAATGTAACCTTTTGTGACAGAGTATCTGCGTGGGCTCTGAAATAGATTCTGCAAAAATAAAACGATCTTTGCAAAACCTGCAGTCAGATCCTTCTCACTTCCCTTCAGTCACTTAGCTGGCACCGTGGGTTTCTGTGCATGATCTAGACGATCCTGAGTCAGAGATGTCACAGGAGCAAGGCGGCAGTCGAGGCACTGCTGTTCCAGTGAGCGGAGAACAGCCACGCTGCTCATCCAAGGACACACAGAATCCTCATGGCTTGGGCGCAGGAGGCATCCTGTGAAAAATGAAGTTCACTCTCCTGTTAAAATTTAAAAATTTAATAAAGGACAATAAGGGTCAAAGACAATAAAGCAAAGGAACAGTGCTGGGTGCTTGGCCTTTGGCCTAAAAGCAGACCTGCCATTGAAGGAGTGATCTTAAATATCCTTTGTGTTGCATGAGCCTCATGCCTATTCATACGCATTCCTGCATATCCAAACTTTTCTCCAAACTATTTTGCATGTTCCAAGGACTGTTTAGCATGGCTCCTCCTTGATCCCACCTTTTTAGAGCATGCATGTTTCTTGGTTGTGGGTTTTTTCAGTCTTTGCTATCATCTCCAGTTTGGGCTTTTCTCTGTGGCCCTTGCATCTGATTATAGGTGATAGCAAGGTATCAGTGGCAGGTCTTCTCTGCGCTGTTCTTTGGGTGTTATCCAATCAAGCAGGCAATGTGGTTAGTGAAAGTATAAACTTTTTAAACTAACTCTATTAGTTATTTCACTACTATATCAAAATCTAGTTAATAACAGGAATAAAGGCATTTGTTATATACCTCTATCTTTATAACAAGGCTACTTCTATATAAAAATAGTAAAACCATACACACAATAAAGATTTGTGAAAAGCCAACACTATATTATGTATTTATCACAATCCCACGAGATGAAACAGCTTCCCACAGTGCAGAGGCTCCTTTCTGCTCACGCACACAGCCCAGAGATGCTCCTGTCACCTGATTTCAGAGACACATGCCATGCCATTCAAACCGTGCTGCCTTTCCTTCCGGCTGATCGCTGTCTGTCGCCCTGTATTTCCAAAAATAAAAAGCAGATGAACCATCCTGCATAGAGCATTTCAGTTCTATGTTTTCTTGGGTAGGAGCAGGCAAAATGAGCTCTTAAATTGAAAGATGTACCCTAACCACCTTACTCCCCATAATGATCCTTACCAGAATAATGATTAATTAGGGATAGAGCAAGGAGCTAACACCGAGTATTGGCAGATTGGCAGACTCTCCCTGGAGAGTCACTTGTTACTTTTCAAATAAAGTCATCGCCAAAAAGAAGCCCATGAAAGGGAGGTCAGCACCCTTTCTGCTCTGCCTGCTGGAGGCAGACGCTTGGGAGCAGCCCGTGTTCCATCCCAGCATGCCGAGTGCCAGACACTACAGCAGCCTTTCCAGAAGGACGAGGCGCTTCCATCCAAAAAGCGCGAGAGACGGCCACGCTCTGCCCACACAGAGCCTGTGGCGGCACCCTGGCAGCTCCCCCCAAACGCAGCTCTTTCCCTGCCTGTGGCCTCATCCCTGCCCCCACAGGCTAAGGGAAAAGAAGAACGAGCACCTGGTGCTCAAGCCTAGGAGTCTGTCGCCTTGTCTGACCTCCAGATGGGTGGCACTCCTCCTCCTCTCGCCTGGAACGCGAGGAAAACGTGTATAAGACCTGCTTGTGACTTTAGGGACACCTCTTGCCAAAGCCCGGCAGCCGTGGCCTGAGAGTGGTCACCTCCTGTGACAGCCCTAAACAGGGGAAAAGTGGAACCTGACTCATTGCTTCCCTAAAAGAGTGAACTTTTTCTCCTGACAGCCTGCTCCCGCGTTCAGCTGGCAAGAAGGCAAGGCAAGCTTTCATTATCACCTCTTCCAGCAAAGCAACGAGAAGGAAGAGGCTATTTCCTTCCCCCAGGAGGTCCATTGCCATCTCTTAGTGGGGAGTAAGAGGAGAGGAGGAGGGGCGAACAGGTAAATAGCCCTTTCGGCTCAGCATATCCTGTGATCTGATTTTCTTTCCTCTCTCATAAAGAAAAGCACAGACCATCACTGACAAATAAACAGTCACAGGGAATGAAACAAGAAACAAAGAAACCATTGTCTTTTTTCTTAACTACATGTTAGATTTCACTGCTGCTTGGGTTTCCAAAAGAGCAGCAGGCTGCTCCCAAGCAGCTGCGTTCCTCTAGGGCGCAGAGAGGATTCAAGCCTGCTTCAGACCTATATGTGCAGCTACCTTTAACCCAATGAGGCAACAGTTGTTTTCAGATGTACACATGAGTTTAATAAGGGTCCCAGCAAGACTCTGAGATGATGGTTGACTTGTCACACCTCCAGCCCCCCAAGCTACATTTAGTTATTGATCTGTTTATTGCTTCTGCTGAACGAACACTGTCAATCCACCTCTGTTAGAGCCCAGCCTGCAGCATGCAGCGGACACTGTTATTACTATTTAAGTGATAAATGAGACATGCATTTCATTGAGCATGTTTGTGAAGCATAAAATATTTATTTTTCTAAAAGCACAAATACGTAAGAAAATCAGCAAGTTGCTTCCTTTTTTGTTTCTTGCTGCAAGCAGTAATCATATTTACTGAGCTCCAGGTGGAATTGCACATATGAAACAAAATGATGCTATTAAACTTTTGTTTGAGGTTGAATATCTTTGGAATAAATATTGCAGAAATTTTTTTTAAAAGAAAAGAAAGAAGGAAAGTAAGGACTCATTCCAAGATGCACTGAAGTCTGTGGGAGTCCTTCTATGGATTTCAATGCATGATTTTGGAAAAATACAAAGTTTCAGCCCAGTCTTGGAGTTCTTGTGCCCGAAACCCAATGCATTATGAGGCATGTTGAGGTCCCCTCCTTATGAGGGAGGCACTGGGGATGTATTTATTATTGTTTCTCCAGTGTCCCAGCAGACCCTGCACATTCTGCACGGGTTTGTGACCCTCTCAAAGGTTTTACAAAGCATTTCGTTATTTCATCATTCTTGAAGCAGATGGAAGAGGAGACAAAGCCTGCTGGCATCAAGGCAAGTTCTGTCTCACGATTACAGTCACAGCACATTTACATTCAACAAATACTTTCCTGCTCTAAATCATTCTGAAAAATGTGGAAAGGATCCAGGCCTGCCCCCCCACCCCGGTTTTCCACTTTCCAAAGAGGATAAAGATGAAAGCCTGTAGTTCTTCCCAATTGTAACATTCTTCCTTATTCACTGAACACTTGATGCCCATGGAAAAAGGAGTAATTTCCCAAGTTAATAATGCAAAAAGCCTCTTTCCATTTGCATCTGTTGGCCTCCTAAAACAACACCACCTGTACCACGCAGTTTTTCCCTTCTTGAGGACACATTGAGGCAAGAGGACACTAAAGCCCTCATGTCAACCAGGACTATGTCCTGCAACAAGACAAGACCTTGTGATTTTGCCCAGTGCCAAGCCTGAACTGCTGGAGAGAAGGGGCGCAGAGCTGGGCTTTGGAGCAGGAGGACTTCTCCACAGGAGGCAGAGAGGTCAGATCCCAATTTTTCTGCCACAGTGCTTTCAAAAGCCACCTTCACACATTAAGGAACAGCTTATTGCTGGGTATTAGCCAGGATCACCAAGGTTAAATATGCTTGATCTGGGATTTAGAAAGTGTGTTAGTTGCAACAGCTGGACCATTTATTCCCTACCTGCTCATTCACTCCTAAATCATGACTGACTGGTGCTCCCCTCACATTTTATGCTGAAACCGTATAACATGCTCAGTTTCCCCATCCCCTGGGTACTCTTCCCGTTCCTGATAAAACATGATAAACAGGCTCTTACCTAACCTTGAGTTGACAAGGCCTTTAAAGCTTGTCATATATCATTCTTCCTGGGACTGAAAATGTGAAGAGTAAACCTGCTTAAGCAAACAATCTAAAAACAAGATAAATCTGCAAGTGTCTTCCATTAGTTAAAATTTATTTGCTACAATTATTGACAAGGCTGTTACACGATACATGCTATTTTACTACACAAATCCAGAAACTATGAAGATTCAGTGTTAAACATTATTAAAATTCAGTGTGCCCTGGATATATCTTACTTAATAGAAAATCAGATTTAGCATGGCACTGTTCATTTTTTTTTCCCCCTTCAAGAAGTCCTAGCCTACTTTTTTGAAATGCTAGATAGAAATCCCAAAGTCTTCTGTTCCAAATTGAAAGAGGATAGCTGTTCTATCCAGCTCCTCGATAACCTCCAGCAACCCTTTAGAGAGAGGAACAAGCAGGTGGGGAAACTGCCTGAACGAAATTCCAGCACAAGGAAAGGAGCCTCTGGGATGGAGGTGGAAGAAAGTGGCTATTTCATGTAAGAAACTGTCACAAGAAAAACAACTATGGGAGCAGGAAAGTCTATTAGATTTGAGAAAGAAAATTAATATATCAGTTTGGGAATGATTACCTTCAGGGAAGGACTGGAGCAAGTAAGAGGGAAGGCTGGATCCAGTCTTTGCACTTTCAAGGTTCATTTCTCGTACTCTCTGAATAGTTTGGTCCACAGATCTACCAAAATGTGTTTCTCTCTTAAAATATCCCAGACACACTGAAGCAAAGCAGCACTGTGCACTGCAGTAACGAGGATATCTCTCTCACACACACAATTCACTGCTAGGGATTTCACATAGCACACTCTAAAATTATATTTGTCATCTGTGATCTATTAAGCCTCCTATCTACAGCAAGCTAATGAGATTTTTTTGAAAATTATGCCAGTTACCAGCTACAACCAGAACTATAGTCAGAAAGGATTACACCCTAAATTGCATTCATATATATAGCACACGCAGTTTGGATTAGAAAGCACAACAAGAACAATTTGCTGAGACATCGTGGTACCATGCCCAGATTACATCATTTTGTGAGACAGAATCGGGGAAGGAATTATCCCTTTCCCACAGATGTAAAAGGAAGACAAATTAAGAAAAAAAAAATAGGATTGGCCTCTGAAAGTTTACAATATGCAGGACAAGAAAATCATCTGGTTTATGAAAGGAATTACATAGGTGTTGGTGACCATAAAAAGATCTAAAATGGACCTGAAGTTCAGGGGGTTTGCACCGGGAAAGTAAAGAAGGCGGAAATAGAGCAGGCAAGCCACAGACTCCCTACCAGCATCTGAAAGCAAGATGTGCATCTAATGAGGCTGAAGAAAATGGCCTTTTTTCTGCCAAGTGCATGGACACAGCAGCAAGGAGCCTCTGAAGCAAACTCCCATTAATTTTCCTGTGCTCCAAGGGAGGCCTGCAGCTCCACAACTGCGTTGGTGTGTGTTGTGCAGGGACAGCACTGTAAGCCCAAGACAAAATGCCGACTCAAGCCAGGGGCTGGTGGGCTAGAGGCCAAAATTGCTGCAGAGGGAGGCACTCACCGTGAGCAGGTTTGCCTGTGGAGCGGGCACGGAGCTCTGCAGGAAGCAGATGACACCACAGACCCAGCCCCCCCTTCTGAGACCACACACCCTTCTGTCACTGCCACCACGACACAGAGGGACAGCACTCAGACACAGGAGTCACCAAGCCCAGGTACTGAGCAGTACTTAATCCTGTTTTCAGGGCAGGAAAACCAACCCATGAAATTATTCATTTTTTCCTCAGTTCCTTTGAATTGTTTAATTCTGATAGTCTGAGAAGCTGTCAGAGCTATAAAGCAGTGTAGGAACGTGGACACCAGGTTAAAATAGGTATTTGAGTCAAATTGTTGGAAGCAGAAGAGACATTTCCCCTCTGAGTAGAAAATAACTACTTCTGAGGTTGTTTTGGGTGCACTTATCAAAGATGTAGGCTGCATCTGTTTTGTGTGGCAAGCTCAGTTATCAATGTTTCAGATGCATCTCTGTGGGGTATCAAGTAACATCTTGATCCCAAAGTAATTAAAAAATCTGCTGTTTAATTTTATTCTTCCATTGTGAATTATATTATCTTTCAGTTATACATCCACACAGTCACCAGGTCCAGCACCTTCTCATTTCCATTTGCAAAAAAATAATTAAAAATTAAAATGTCTTCTTCTGGGTATGGAGACCCCCCACTTGTCCACTGCCAGGTTTTGCCTGGAAACTTCCACACCTTTGCTCAAACGAAACCTTTCTGCTTCAGTTCTTCTTGATTTATATTGACAAAATTACTTTCTATCCTTCTGTGCAGTGTGAGCCTTTGAAATGTTTTATGTCCCCATAAGGATGAAACAGAAGTTGGTCTTCTCTGGTTTACATTTGGGGGAAAGGCAGCAAGAAATCTTTACCTCTCCAGCACACGGCATATAAAAAGCATGGGAAGATTTGCAGCCTGCTCCGTGCTGCTTGATGTTCCCTGTACCTCCACTTCTTTTGGAAGGATGGATGGGGAAGCAGTGAGCTCTGAAATACCAGATGAATACACTCTGGAACAGACTGAGGCTTCTCTTTTCTGCTTGGTCTATTTCCTCTGGAGAAACTGGAGATCGTCTGGAGAAAATCAGGGGCCAGCCTGGCATCTGCTGATGTCTCCCAGGAGATGAATATTGTTGAGGAAATAGCACGGATCTTCAAAAAATTTATTACTCATTTCATCCACTTCTACTATTCATCTGGATATTAGAATAACTTGACTTATGTGTTACCTTATTCCAAGAAATAGCATTTTCTCTTTTTGTCCAATCTGCAGTGCTATTTCAATAGTATTTTTCTTGGTATTTAGGCAATCCCAGCTAACACAGCTATGCCCTAATGATGTTAAAAATGCCATCAAGCCATGCAGCAGTTATATAACAATAAGATATACAGAACTTCCAGCCTTGCATGTGGCTTCACCCTCTGATATCCATGGATCACAGGAATCCTAGAGCAGCCCAGATCATTTTACTCTGATAATGGTGAGCACAAAGAACCTACACCTATACAGAGCATATTCACTATGAAGTTAAGTTACTTTGAGAAATTCTTAGGATTTCAGCAGATATTTTCTTATGTCTTACACTTTGAGGAGTCAGACCAAGCGCTCGCTGCTTCTGGCAGGAAGGAGCAGTTGAGAGGAAGGCTCCACATCGGAATTCCTTCACCTCATAAAAAAACCTCTACTGGAAACCTAAAGGGTTTCCAAAGGAATAGAAAAGAGAGATCACTATAAAGTACTTGTGAAAAGGGCAGAAAAGGGCCTACAGAAAGTATTGATGGATGCTCACTAAGAACTGAAGACGTGATGTCATTGGCATCATCAGATCCCTGTGTTCCTCTGGTGTGAATGATGGGAACTTTCTACTTTTAGGATGTTTTTAATATTTACAAAGAAATTAATGCAAGAACACACACATACAGACAAGAATCTCAACTTTTAAACAATTTTCTATTCAAGATATTTTCCACGGGATCAGTAGTAGAAATTGCCACATCCAACACATTTGCCCCATTTTGAGATCTGTTCATGATCTGCGTTCAGCCCAAGCTCTCGAATCAACACACACCAAAAGAAAAATTGGGCTAATTTGACCATAAACATGTAGCAGCTGAAATGGTTCTATATTAAGTTATGTAATAGTCCTCATGCACAACATCAGCCTTCTTTTAACCTCTGTCCCCAGTGGGTGTAGTGTCTCAGAATGTTTAAAAGAAGAAAAGCTTTTCAGAAACAGCAATATTCAAAGATTTACAAACGCATTTACTATTTTTGTTATCTGAGTTTTTATGTATTATTCCTGTTCCCCAAAACAAGCAGAAAATATAAGCTGCAGTTAAATAATTCATGAAATTGTAAAATAATAATAAAAGACTTAGTTTTATAAAAGTATAAAATTGTAGGAGTGTAGAATCGGGCCCAGAGTATAAACTTATATTAATAGCATATTACATTTATTATCATTATGGTCATCAAACCCAGGACAAAAAACTGCCAGTTGAAAAACAGGGTTGCGTTGAACAATCAACATAGCACAGCCCACAAATACATTTATAGAAGTACTGAAAAGAATATTGGTAGATTTCATCATGATTTTAATTTGCACTAAAATTCGTCTGAGAAGTCATTATAGCCATAAAGGGTAGTAAAGCAGGCTAATAACACTATTCAAAAATAAAAACTAAAAGCATTTTTAATAGCTGAGCTCTGGTTTGACATTCAAATGCATTGGTGTGATGTATCAACAAAAAGCCTAACACGGCAGAAAATGGATAGAGTAAATTGCATGATTCTTTTCCCTGACTTTTCCTAAGGTGGTTACTTAAAAGACATTAAAAAATCACTGAATACCTAAGGAAGCAGTTCAGATTTGATGTTGGAAAACTCCCTTACTTCTCTTGGCCTGTACATCTAAAATAACTTAGTTTAGTGGGAAAGAAATTCACTAGACAATTTAGAAAACTGTTTTGCAGTGGTTACAGCACTGGAACCTGATTGAAGTCTCATTTTGATCCATGATAAAATCATCACCATCTTCAGTAGGAAGTAGAGCTGATCAAAACTATTTCACAGACAGAAAGTTCATCAAAACTCACAGGTCTGGAGAAAATGAAAGCGCGACTTGGAAGATATCAGACTGGTCATGTATTTGCTTTCAATTCATGAAATAGTTTGAAAAAAAAAGAAAGGGATTTTAGAAAAGTTTAAATGGATTTTCATCTTTAAAAGGGCACAGTGTTTTACAGTCATATGTAAAAGGAATATTTCAACATATTATTCCAAATTAGTCCCAGTTTGGGGACTAGCTACAGTTTTAAAACACATAAAACTGGACCTAAATAAAGAGAAAAAAATATTTACTTTGTTTGAATGTATGTTTAGCTCGGTATCATCTAATATCATTTTCTAGTCCACCCAAATAATTTTAAATTATTTTGGTTTACAATTGAGCTAAAACGTCCATGTTCTTTGTGCTGTCAGATATTTTGGAGAGATATTTTTAAGAATATTTTTTGTATTTACTCTTTTAGAAAAGCTTCCTAAGTGATGGAACAGCTTTCTTTCCTGTGACATTTTACATTATATAAATGCCATAGAACAAACCAAATAACATTGAAAATAGATCTCACTGATGAATAGTATCTGAACATTAAAACCAGAAAAACTGATAATCAACGCAAATGTCAAATTATTTCTTTGAAGGTGTAATACTTCAGACAGAATTCTTGCTTTTGTTTTGATCTTGATCGGTTAACAGCATAGCCTAGCCTTACATATCCACTGAGAGAGGAATATATGGTTCTTTAGCTGCTAAGCTTTTGCTCCCTAAGAGGTCAAAACTCAAAGTCTGATACACACTCCACTTGCCCAAAAGCAAATAAATAAACAAGGACATAAGCTCCTTTCATCCAAATTTTCTGCCAACAGACTTGTACAATTACATGCTCTTTGTTTGTAAATATCTGTGACTTTTCTTACTTTTTCAAAAAAAAATTTTAGAAGCTACATAAGAAAAACACCCATTTCACCCAAGACTTTAGAGCTTTTACACACAAAACGTCCAAATCAATGTATCTTTGTCAGCACACAAACATTCCCCAGGGTACACGAGCCAGTTACTCACACCGTCACACTTCCTCGACAAATATCCCTTCCTGTGGTGCCTTTCCCTATTCTGGAAATTATAAAAGGAACAGGGTCATGCCCTACTCCAAAACCTAAAAAGTATATTTAAAAATATTTCAAAGCATAAAAGTATATTTTGAAGATCATGACCGAAAACTCCATGAGAATTTTTATGCATCATATTATTCTTCTACCACTGGGAATCCAGACTCAGTGCCTCAGCTGACAATAAAGACATAGAAAGAGAAAATAACAGCAGAAGTCTGAATTGAAAAGCCATCATTTTATGGTACACCTGACCATCAGGAATTCCTCAAAGATCCGGGCAGAATATTGGATCCACACTCCAACCAAGATACACATATAATTATTCTATCCCTTATAAGTAGCAATAGGCTTTTGTCATAGCAAAAATGTACAAAGAAATATCTTGAGAGGGAAGGGGAAATCTTTAAGCTGTCCTTGAGACTCTCAGGTTTCAGCTAAGAAGAAAAACTAGTTTAGACCTGGGGAAACCTCCAAGAAAACCAAGCTGTTATCTGTGATGCTTTCAAGACCCCAAAGACCTTGAAATGTTTATTGTCACAATAGGCTGCCATGCCTCTTTGGGAGCACTGACTGTTTATTCAAGGTATGAAAGAAAGGAAAAGATGCATTATATTGAAGCATTAAGCTCGAGACCGGTTAGAAGAAAATGACACAGAGGGTTAGGCAAGCAGAGAGAGATGTTATCAACATGAAGCAAGATTGGAAAGGAACTCACCAAAAATGCAAGTCTTTTTCATTAAGAAGTTTGGGAAACATTATCTATGTTGTGTACTCCAACACCCATAAGGAGGATGCTATGTATTGCCTGATGATGCCAAGGAAGCTGAAGAAAATGGAAGTCCTTGGGGAAGTTTCTTCCCAAACTGATGACCAACCCATGCAGTGAAAATGATTAAATTTTTTACCACATTTTAGACAAATATGTACACTGAAGACAGTCTAGTGAAGAGCAAGGAAATGAGGCTTGTTGCAAACTCTGGACAGAGAGTGAGAAGCTCCGCTTTGCCAAGCTGGAGTAATGCCTTTGAGAGTTTTGGCCTTTGCCTCAAAGGCAGAGGTAGGAACTTTAAGCAACAGCTGGAGTTTTATGCAGTGTGTGATGTGAACTACCATGGTTTCAAAGTGGGAGATCCCCATTGAGGTTTTGAAGAGGAAAAGGGAGAACTTTCTGAATTCCAGTCACTGCAGTGCTTCAGACAACTCAAGGGAAGGGTTGCCAGCCTGTCCTTAGTTTACTGTTCCCGACTTTACTCTGAATTATTTCCTATATCTGGTATTGTAACTGGTAACTTTTCTTCTGATGAAAACATTTCTTTTCTAGCATTTGTACTTTTACAACACTTTGTGCTTGCAACAAAATTTCTGATGGGGTTTTTTGCTCATCTCATAACACCGACGAAAGCTCTTTCCCTCTGTGACCCTCAGAGCCTTTGAGTCGCTACAGTCAGCTCTGATTCCTGTCTTGCTTTTTCCTTTAATCCTGCCTGGATTCACTTAAAATGCTACAATGTTTACAATAATGTGCTGAAGATTTTCAAGTCCATCTGATGAAATATTATTAATAATTCATAATAATGTAATAAATCATTTATATTTCTGCAGAAGAATTTATCACACTGTCTTGCCCGAAAGTCTTCTCTTTCAAGGTCCTATTTGTCATACACAAATACCACAGGCAGAACTCAATCAGAAAACACATTTCTGCCAGTCAGACCTTAGGAGGTAGGAGTGTTCCCCGATGGCAGGATTGCTTTTGTAGGGTAAATTCTGCATGACTGCAAAACTTCTTGTGCAATATTTCTTGAAGTTAGAAACCCCAACAAAGATTGAAAGCTCAGTAAGAGAAATACATGGGAAGAAAATGGTCTTCTAACTATGGACGTAGGGACACATGCAGGGGGAGTTAACCAAGCATCAGTAGGGAAACTACATCATTTTGGAAACATTGTAATTAGTTATAAAGAAGATTTCATGATTTACTGTAAGAACTCAGAATCAGCCCCATCTTTTTCAATGTGTTAGCTGGAGAAGTGGTTTATTACTGAAGAATTTTTAACCATTATCAGCATAAAATAATCCAGACCACCCCTTCAAGAACATTATACTTATTGTCTAACACCGCTTTTTGTCAGACACAAAGACAGAAGTCCCAAGCAGCTCCAGGCCATACCTGCCTTTCACATGGGGTTGTGGCTCTCTGCATCCAACAGCAAGACAGTCAAGGATTTTCTTTGTGTTTTTCTATCAAACACAATGCAAGGGAAATGGGGTTCATGGTCAAGCAAGGTTTTTCTTCTTTCCACCTTCTTAATATTTTTAATCAGTCCCCGGTTCTGCTGTAATGGTGACTGCTTAGCCTTGACCCGTGTGCTCTTGCGAGCTCGATATAGATTCCCATTAAGTCACAGCAGCTGCTTCACTGGCAGCAGCATTTGAGCCAATTACTGCACTGTGAAAGGGGACAGAAACCTCCCGTGGCTGTTCAACTAAAATAGAAATACCCAAATTCTCCCACCAGTCCTCCTCACCTGAATGGGATTCAACAAAGCAAGACCTCAGTTCAAGTCACTGTTTTCGTAAAGCTCATAGCCAGAACTCAGTTGTTATTGTTACTGCTCTGCAAAGACCTTGGCTGCTTTAAAAGAAAGCTTGTTACTTCACCTCCACTTTCGTAAACTCATATTCTTCAATCTCTGTTTGTCCCTGAGGCCACTCTTTCCTACTGTGGGAAAAATTGATCGCTGTCTGTGTTTTGCCAGGACACAGTGGCAATTTCCCCCAACAAACTCATAGTAAATTGGGTATTCCTGCCTTCCCGACAGAAATGATTGGAAAACCTGTGGCGAAAGTCCACCAGAATCTCCAGGCTCGGTATTTTAAGGTCGAAGGTCTTTCTTGGGTACAGTCTGAACTAACATCTCAAGAAATATTTCTTCACTTTGTTCTCGTACTAAGTAACCTTGTCTGACTCTTTGGTCCCGCGCCGTCCCTTGGAGAACCTCCTTTCATTTAGCAGCATGCTCACAGGAACTTAACCAACTCCACAAAAAGAGTTGAGCCCCGGAAGACAGCTCTGGCAGGTAAGAGGAATGAAGGACTGAAAATTTCAGCAAATCTCCAGCAGGTACAATAACAATGCTCAGCACATTGTCATCTTTCCTGTCATTCCTAGGTCAGTAATAGAAATCAATTTCTATATGAAACCAGCAGAACCTGGGGCTAGGATATTGCTGCAGGTGTTGGACATCCTTTTATTTGAAAGCCTTCTCATGCCAATTTTAAGAAATCACTGGAGTTCTCAGCTCTTCACATTAAGAATGACTTCTTTTTGTGCACAATATGAGAATTCAATTACTGTGGGACCCATTCAAAGAATAGGACTTGAAAGCTTCAGCATAGATTCGAGTGGTGTTCAAGATACACTTCAGTTGCTAACATCTGCATATCCAAAATACTGCACTACCCAGCAGAGCAATCAAGTCCTCTCCACAAACTCAGCAGGGCTGCTCTCCAGCCTGCTGGCTAAAAGGTCAGATGTTAAACTGGTTTCACAATACTACAGGAAAGCTCAGAATCTAACAGAAGAAAATAAGCCTTTTGCAGACGATGACAAGGGTGAGAGCAGTACGTGGTTTGAAAAGTAGTGACAACAGCTTTAGGGTAATAAAATGCAGTGAACACTTTTGTTGTCTATTACACTATTGACAAGTAAAATTATACCAAGACCATTATTTTGGTTTATACAATAGGCAAAAGTATGTTTGCATTTTAGCTAATCCCTTAGCTTGAAAGCATAAAAGGAACAGGCTGATTGTGATGGATTTTTATTATATATTTATTTCAATGAACTGAGAAATATAAGAAAATTACCATTTCTTTCTGATGCACAATCTTGTTTCCCCCTACCTCTAATGTAAAAATGAGAAAGCTGAAGCACTTAAATGCCTTAAGAATATATATTGAAATCTCCGACGTACTTTGGCCATTTCTGCTCTGCTGCAGAGGTGAGCATTGAATTGCCTTTTGACTCTAAGCCAATTAACCCAACCATACATGAAGAGTGAAGCCCTAGCAAGGTAATGTGGTCCATTTTAAAGAGCTATAAAAACAGAACACCGACCCTGAAACAGATTCAGCTACATCCTTCTGCACAATCACAACGGCAGCTGAAATTCACTTTGTTGCATCCTGTGAACATGTAAAACAAAACTAAAGGTGATTTAGCCCCATCCCAAGAGTAGTAAGCCAACCCCCAAACAAATCATAAATCAATTTGTACTTTCCAAACCTCACTTTCCAATGGGCCATCGGTTTATGTGTCTGTCCACAGATGCCACAGTGTGTTTTATTCCAGGTTTACATCTTAAATATCACTTCCCATAGAGCAAATTAATACCATCCAGACTGGTTTTTTTTTTTCTCTAGTAGTATTTCTAGTACTTTTCAGTTTGAAATTATTGAAACACTACCCTTTATTTAGTAAATTAAATTACAGTTTGTAGATCAAGTCACAGCTTCTGGTCAACTGGAAATGGGAATGCTTTTCCTTCCTTGTATTTTTACCTCTCTCCCTCCCTGGAGTATTTTGACACAAATGGAACAATTTATACTGATTTGCCCTGTAATTTATTTAAGGTCAATGCAAATTCTTTTTTCTCAAATGCCCATAATGAAAAAAAAATACTTCATTTTTAATATGAAATTTTTCATTTTCCTGGGATTTTTAATCTTTGTGCCTGTTCTCCATCTTTTCTTTTTGACAGCTTGTATGTGTGTGTATGTGACACAAAAATGGCCACTAAACCCAGCTTAATTTGCAGATAGCATCATATAATCTAAAAGATATAAATAATTCATCAGAAAAAAAAGCTTTAAGAAGCTCTTTCAATAGCCTTTTAATTACAATGGAGCAAAGCACAGGAGAGGTGAGAAAATTGAAACATGATTATTTTATAAATAAAACAACAACTGTGCTCAAGTTCTAACAAAGAGTTTTCACTCATTTTTCAATTCATTTGGGTCCTCTTGTCTTTGAAAGAGATGTCACCCCAAACTCTGGTTTCTTCCCAGAAAAATGACCTTTACGCCAGGACACAAAATTTGCATAGCAACAGCAGATTATGTGTATTATTTACCAATCCCTTGGCAGTGCAAGTGGGCTGTCTACAGTTCAAAGCAATTTTCAGAATTCATATAATTAAAGGTATAGCTGCTGAGCAGACACACATTTTGGACAGTGGCAGTAGACCAAGTATTACTAATTCACACATAAACAAAATATGAGATTTGGGGTGGCATGATGCTCTTACTGACCTGCTGTAGGGATGCTGGATGAAATATTTGTTGGAAATATTTTTACTCTCTCCTGTTTGACAAATGCCACTGGCCTTTCAGCAGGGCATTGGAGTGTAAGAGGATGTTTGGGCAGCATGGCGTGCTATGGTCAAGGGAAATCTGCCATTAAGCAACTGTATTAATTATAAATTGCCTCTGAGAGGCACACGCTTGCACAGCAGATGATGCTTTTCCCAGAAAACATGGCACAGCCAGAAGAAAAGGCTATTCCTTACAAAATTCCTTTTGGGTAGGCTTATCAAATTCAGGTGATTTCTCTTCATGAGAATATTTCTACCCAGTAATTAAATTTGAACTGAATAAACTACTTATACTTTGGCAGCTGTCAGTTAACATCATAGGGGCTCACATTCAAGAACTTACATAGTTTTAATAGAGGATTTATTGTAACAAAAGAAGGCTCCAATTAACTGTTGGCATTACACAGCATTATTGACACGATGTTGTGATGCTTTCATTTAACTCAATAGCAGATGGCTCCATGTATTCACTTGGAGCAGTAAGTGCTGCCTATGTGCATTCCCAGTGTGCCTGCCTGTTTTTCAGCTGTGACTGACCAGGGTGCCTTTCCCAAAGGTGCCAAAACAATTTGGAAATTAAGGAGTTCAAACAGCAGTGGGTTAAATGAGCTCTCAGACCAACCTGTGGTGCTATTCAAGCCCACTTTACAGAAGGGCACTGGCACCCCTGGGCCTAGCTGGCTGCTTAGTAGAGGGGTTTGTTTCAACAAATTAGGCCCTGGACATAGTTCAATACCTTGCAATTCGCAAATGATAGATGAGCTCGGTTTTCCAGCTGAAAAGCTGATCAAGTGATATTCACAAAAATAAACAAGCATTTGCTACTTAGAGAGCATGTCCTGGAATATATTTCTAAGTGTTGCCAAAGAGACAAGGAGACTGATAATGAGGACAATTTGCTTGCCATTATTTATCATAAATGCCAGAAAAGAAAAAAGTTTAAAAAGAAATTAAAAAAGCTGATGATCTGATGACTTAGTAGTGGGTGATAATAGGAAAAATGAGATCACTTGCAAAAGCAACCCATCCTGGTACTTTGAGATATTTCAAGCAGGAAACAGAAAAATATGTACTTCATGGCAAGTATGGCCTGGCAATAAACTTGATCTTTCCCAATTCATGGCTTTAGAATATTAGTACTGGAGGCAGGAGTACTGACAGTTGTGCACACACACACAGCAGCCCTGGAGGAAGGTATTCCCTGGCCCTGGCACAACAGTAAAAGAATTATGAGAAAGTTTTTTGAGTTGAAATTACAGCTTTTAAGGGACATTGGGAGGCTCCCTGGGCTCTGCTGCAGGCAGAGGGTGAGCAGGGAGACGGAGGATAGGGAATCTCGAACATTGCCTCTGTGCCCAAAGAGTAAGTGGGCAAAGGACCCACTATTTTATGACAAAGAAAGTTAGTAGAGTAAGAGTAAACTGACAGTGGCATGGCTTAACTTAAAGCTTAGTGAATCTGTGCTATTGATGCCAATCATAAGGACAAGCAGAATCACGGGATCAATTAGCTGGAAAAGACGTCTGGGATCGAGTCCAACCTATGACCCATCACCACATTGTCAATCAGACCATGGCAGTGAGTGTCTGTCCTTTCCTTGCCAGCTCCAGGCACAGAGACTCCACCACCTCCCTGAGCAGCCCATTCCAATGCCCAATCACCCTTTCTGTGAAGAGCTTTTTCCTAATGTTCAGCCTAAACCACCCCTGGTGCAGCTTAAGATGTGTCCTCTTGGCCTGTCACTGTTGCCTGGCAGAAGAGACCGATCCCCACCTGGCTAGAGCCTCCTTTTGTGTATTTGTAGATGCAGTCTCCACATCCATTATCAAATGGACAAATCGATGCAGACTCCATGCTTGGTGTCCCAACCCAACAGCTACTCCAGGATTTCACAGCAGGGTCTTCTCTTTCTGCATGGGGAATTGTTTCAGTGACACACAGATTTAACCTGCTGCTTTGTCATCCACTGGGACACAATTCTCAGAAGATCAGAGTCATCTCTTGTGTCTCTCACAGCTGAGCAAACAGCTGACATGCACATCAGCTCTGGCAAACAATATTCTTAGGTACCTTTGCATTCATACAGAGTGCATATATAATTACACATGGGTCATATTCCTGATCATATTATTCTTCAAGGATTGTTTTGTTTCTGTAAATTTATCTGCCACAGACAAGACAAAACTTGGAGTTCTCACTTCTTAATTTTGTCACTGTAAACAGTGTGTCAGCATCACATTTCCATAATCACTGCTGTTACGAAACATAGCAACACTACCACAAGAATACTGTATATTTCTTTACAATGTTTTAATCACAAATTGGCATCTCAAACTACCTAATTGAGGGATGCCAGTGTGAGTAATAACTAGAAGTACATGACATATCAAAGTAGCCCCTCTCCAGTTAAGATACCATTGAATATGAGATTCAATACCCAAATAAAGGAAAAATATGTTCCTCTTAAATGTAATTTAATGCTATGTCATTGTTCTAGGGAAGCACAAGGTAAAAATTTAGTCATCATCATCTGGGAGGATGGCTGAGGGGATACCCTCAGATGTTCAAAATAGGATGCAAGTTCAGAGTTAAATACCACCAAATATACTTCTGCAAGGAAACAAGTTCCTGACGGTTTTCTGCTGAGGTTGTTGAGAGCTAATACAAGAGAGCTGATGGTGAATGACTCAAAAGAACTGAAAGTTGTAAAGAATATTTCACAGATGATAAAAGAATACCCAAACCACAGAAAGCTATGATTGCAAATCCATGGAAAAACATACCTCTTCAACCTACATGTGAGAACACCCAATGCAGTAGCTGATCTCCAGCGAAAATGTTGCAAATCATATACAAACCAGTATGAATATTTATCAAATGTTTTAATTAAAATTATCAAGCCGTTAGATTATGTGCCAAAAAAAAATCAAAAGAGACAACAACCATGAAGCAGAAACAGTGTGGCAGAACAAAAACTCAGCTGGAACCCCCATCAGCAGCCAAGGGAAAAACACATCATGTGAGCATCCCACAGCCTTAAATCAATGATATTCAGAAAGCTTGAACATCCCAAAGGGTGCATGTTGCTTGAAAATGGAATTCATTAATGTTCAAGCTGAAAAATCAATACAAGAAACCCGCTGAACTAAAAAGCATATGCCATGAGTCAAATAATCATCATTACACAGCAACTGTTTTCATATTTTTGCTTTCTTTTGTCAAATCCAAATAAGGCATCTTAGGGTAAACACCCTTTGTTCTCAGGGAGTTCAATGTTATATTATGGATAACAAGCCATGAAGCAGATCAAAACCCACCTCACGCTCTGATGCTGCCACGTGCTAAAATCTTTCTGCCAGGCAGCTGGAATAAAGAGTTCACCTTCTTGTACAGCAAGGCCCTCCTTGCTCTGGTTGAAAATTTGGCACCGTACCTCCCTTCCAGAGGAAGGACGTCACATTTGTTTGTGGTATTAATGCAACCCCACGCAGTTATTAAATAAAACCAAGAGAAAAATTGAACAACGTGTTACAATTTCTGCAGCACAAAATGATCCCATTAAATAAATGGTTGAATAGAAGCCATATAGGGCAAATGAATAATTTTCTTGCATGTTCCTACATATTTTGGCAGTGAAAAACCCCCAGAATTGGCAGTATGTGTTTAATGCCATTCTTTTCACTTAAGAAACTATACTTACCCTCCAACTTAGATGAAAACAGAATCTAAATACAGTATTTGTTCATAAGATTACAACAGCTGCCTCTTTTCAAGCATGCTGCAACACATGATTGCCACAGAGGGCACATTAGACTGCTACCAAGACCTTAATTCAGAGATTTCATGTGTCAAGTTTCCACTTTAGACAGAATTATAATTCATAACATGAAAAACATTATAAATCACATCTAATCATACAAAAAGAAAAGTATCTATTGAGACAAATACCGAATTATCAAATCAGGCTCTAATATAGTGTATTAGGCAAAACTGCATTGCTCCATCCTGCTGACACTGGCCAGAAGAAACACTCCCTTCGTGGTGAATACAGGGTGTGCAGCACCAGCCCACCGCTTTTTCATGGATGCTGTAAATTCTCAGCACTTCCAACACAGCCCTGGCTCTCCGTTACAGTCTTGGTACTGGGAGAAATGCTTAAATGTCCTCTTCTGTTACAGTAAACAGAAGGATTTCCTGATGAGTTCAGCTTGATGGGCAGTCTGTTTGCAAATGTGTCCTGCCTAAATTATAGATGTAGGAGCCACAATTAATCAGCTTCTACAGTTCTCATTAAAAAGTAACTACACGACAAGGTAAAAATAAATTTGCAGACAGCTACCTACTGCATTTGCCTTACATTTTATTTCAGAGGCAAAAAAAAAAAAAAGGGCACCATTATTAAATTTCTCATTCTAAGAGTCCTTAGAATCAGAAACTGCAACAGAAATGAAAACGTAGGAAGCTCCCCAATTGCAGTTTCATTTCATTTCCTCTCCAACTGCTACAGATAACCTACTATTGTGGCTTGTTTGTTTTCTTTATATCTCAGATTAAATACAGTTCCAGATTCATAAACAGAATTCACAGATCATTTAAGGCCGCATCTGTAATAAGCATGACTCTGTAATAAGTCTCAACATCTTTCGCTTTCTTCTTGCTCTGGGTTCTGTAGAGCCTTTCATTTTGCAATTATTGTTCTTTAGATTGTGTTCCAGCCTAAACATTTTGTTTGCCATTTGATTATCCTGCTGCTTTTGCTATGACCACGAACTCTGGAGTCCTGGCTCATAAACCCCAAGGCTTTCAAGAGACTGGACAACCGATATCTGACAGCAAAGTTCACTTTCCTCCCTAGCAGCTAATATATTCCAGCCCTAAATCCTAAGGGGCTACAGCTACAGACCACTGATTTAAAACATGCATCCTATGTGGATTTTCAACAACACGAGGAAGAGTCAGCTGTCTCCATCCTCTTTAAAAAAATAATTCTAAAATTGCTTCTCAAAGTCTGAACAGATCTGTATAATACAACAGCAAAGTGAGCACTAATGACTCCAGAGCATTATTTTCTTGGTTTTTTCTTGTCCCAGTAATACTTGGCACAAATGTGTGAGTTTTAAGTAGATCTGCTTGATAATAAGCTATTAAAATTGTTTGCACCTCTCAGTTGACTGGAGAGGAGGCTTTGTTGTTTCCTTACTCATGTGTTACCTCAAAAAATACCTACAAAGACTTTTAGAGTGTTTAAAGACTGGTATCATTAAACTTAGAGATTATCACAAAACTTTTTGCCATTATCAAATTTATTAATGAAACCGCCTCCAATTCATTGGGAGTTCCCTGGGCTTTAAAAAACACCACCTCCCATGTCCCTCTTCGCGTCTAAATTGCACATAAAAGCTCAGAGGACGCAGTGTGTGTCAGATCCCTTGAAAGCTGGGAATGAAGACAGGAATAGTACCCAGGCTCCTGGACTTTGTAACGGTGCTTCAGCCAGAAGACCTCACAGATTTTAAATGTAAACAGGCATCCATAACACCTCATAGAGCTGTCACGTCTTCCACAGAGAAGCAAAGATGGAATAGCATGTTAATAGAACGGGATTTTTTGGTATTGTAATTCCAGAACAAATTAGCATTTTGATACAACCTAACACCACTGCCTTTTTGGTAAAATGCTAACCATGGATCAGAATATTTCATTATCATTGATTTTATTTCCTCTCATTCCTAACTTAATTTTGATGACTGCCTCATAATAACTAGATAAGGACAGAAATATCTGTTTATCAAGCAAACCCTTTTGTGGCTTTTTGCTCCACTGTTATGAAATTAAAGCCAGGGAGTGAGTGCTATGGGCAAACTGGGAAAATGTGTTTATTTCCCCTGGGAAAATATGTCAGCAGAAAAGTGAACAACTATATGTACACATATTAGAAAGCATTAATATGGTTTACAATTCTAGAGTTGTTTAAAATCTGTCTCTGTTGGTCATGGACTACTTGCACCTGAATCTATCTGGATATACACTTATTTTTCTCTCCTAATGACAGCAATAAAACTAGATGTATGAAGGAAATCTATTTTTATAAACAAATTACAAGGCTGTCCACTGCATTTCTTATACAATTTAAAAGGAAATTGCTGCATGAAAAATAAATGATGTGATTGTTTCCTGAATTTGAATATCCTGCATGGACCATGTGTAAGATAAAACAGTTGTCCATGTATTCCACTGCTACAGCAGAGCCAGGGACTCTACAAGCACGAAGGGAGAAAGGAAACCTGCTGGTTTTGGCAGAAAAAATCCACTCAGCAAGCCTGGGAGTCACAAGGGACAGGACAGGGAGCATTTAAATGCCAGCCCGGGCGCCACCTTCCCTGGGGTTGAAGCATCTCAGACACTCCAGAACTGAGCTGAAGACAGAGAATTACATCCGGGCCAGTGACACAGCGAGCTAAATCATCAGGCAGGAGCCAAGCCATGAGTTTATAAAAGTCAAGGTGGCTTTAAATCTATGGAGAATTAATTTCACAGAAATCTTTCCACCCCTGATGGTCACACACTCAGTCACCATTCCAGCTCTGCTCCCAGGCATCCTTCCTGCAGTGCTTATACCACTGCAGGCATCTAGAGATATAGATAGATGATTAATAAATTAGATAGATAGATAGACAGATAGATACACAGACAGACAGATAGATAGATAGATGATTGATAGGTAGATAGATAGATAAATAGATAATTAGATAGATAGAGGTGTCATCTCCAGCACAGTTAACTACAGTTAAAATTTCCAAAATGAACTGCAATCAGCTTTTTATGGAAAAAAGCCCTTGATGTGGACTGTCAAGCCGATATTGGCCACTGATACAGATTTCCTGTGGTATTTTCTAAGTACACAGGAAAGGGCATTAATTAGACATTATCATCACGTATGATGAGTAACACAAGATGGCAGAACCTTGCTCAGACAGGAAAAACAGGATACAAAAACAAACTTTTTTTTTTGTGCTCATAACCATCCTAATGCTAGAAAAGACCTTTGACACAGCAGCTGTGCATTTCTACATGGCAGATTCACTATTATTAATACTGTGTGTCTTCTGAACTTACTGAAAAAAAACCCAAACTTTTTTAAACACCTCAACAGTTTCTCAATTATGTTTGTGCAATTATGTGTTTGAGGCTAAGTGCACCTTCATGAGTTATTTTTAAGGCAGACTTTTTGTGAACAGGAAAACAATCCCAGGTGCTGTCAGTTTGGTTTTTTCCAAACTGATGACTACAATGCTTTGTGTGCTGAAGACATTTGCAGCCAGCGCAGTTCAAAGATGTAAGGCCCTCTCTGCTTTCCTTGCAGGCAGGAAGAACCTTCTAATTGATCTTAATGGGACTTGAATTTAGTCCACAGAGAGACACAGAGTAAGGCTTTTTAGCACTATTAGTGATAGCATCTACCTCTATATTGCCTATGAAAAGGAAGACTATGCAATATCTAAGAGATATCGGAAAAAAAACGGTGTTAGTGTGTGAGCTTTCAGCCTCTACTGGAACATTTTTTGCAATCTCAAAGTCAAGGCCAGTAGCATATGCAAGCTGGAATTTATTGCCATGGTACATATTGAAGGCATTTAACGCTAGGTGTCAAAATAAGCGTGTATCCCTTAAAATTCCTGTTACAAATGCATCCACTCACAGCCAGATGCTGGAATATAAATGAAAAGTGTGCCTGGAATGTATTTAATGCCAGGAAGGGTAAACTAAACTGTGAGAATGCTGTTTCTTTTCCCAGACACAAGCTATGTTTATCATATCAGCGGATTGGGGATAAAAGTGATGTAATATTAAATCAAAAACAGAAAACTACCATTGATATGGCACTGATAGTCCAATCACAATCCACAAAGGCAAAGGCTGAGCACAGATTAAGCACCTACCATTTATTTGTCAGAGATTTACCCTGCTAATTATTTACAGAATTTGTTCTAACCCACAGGCATGACATGTCTCTCTGGATATCACATTTACCCCAATATCAGCTTATAAAGCCTATCAAAGCACACATCTCTTTCATGTCTGACTTTTCACAAATTGCATTTGTTTTAGGATTAAAGGAGGGAATTATTCTGTCTTGGGATAAAAGGGTTTATTTGACACTTGTCTTTGCTCACCATAATGCTCCACAACAGTCAGGCGGTAATGACTTGCATTTATACAGTCTGCTCAACACCTATTAAGCTGCAATTGAGTCAATTTTAACTCAAGTTGGGGAATACACAACAACAGCGTTCAACTGTAGAGCACATCAGTGCACACTGTCTAAACGGCAAAATGAGCAACTTATTGCCTGTGACAGGTTTGAGCCAACATCACAAAAACCCATTTCGGGGGTCTCACAGTCTGCAGAGACACAGTTCGACTCTGAGAGAGCAAAGGACAGCTGTGGAAGCAGAGAGAGACCTCTTGTCTAGGTAGGCACAAACTGATGAGGTATCAGTCTGCCTCATAGAATCACACAATGGTTTGGTTTGGAATAAACCTTTGCAGATCACCTAGTCCACCACCCAAAAATGCTTCCCTAAATTCAACAATTAAGATAAAGATGCATTGGGGGGGAGTGGGGGGGGGGGTGTCACATTAAACAATAAGTATTACAAGAGGATACAGGGAAATCAAAGAAACTCCTGCAGCTATGGGTAATTCACCATGGAGTGAAGGTGCAGCTTGCCCAGCAACATCTGCCTTCCCCCACAGCTTCTTACCTCCCCTCTCCCCTGCCAGCAGCATTATACTTGGACACAATTTCACAGAGCCACAGAATCACAGTGCAAGCTGAGTTGGAAAGGACCCACAAGGATCACTGAGTCCAACTCCTGGCCCTGCACAGGACCATCCTTAGAGTCACACCATGTACCCAAAAGCGTTGTCCAAACGCTTCTTGAGCTCTGTCAGGCTTGGTGCTGTGACCACTGCCCTGGGAGCTGTTCCAGTGCCCAACCAGCCTCTGGGTGAAGAACCTTCTCCTGATATCCAACCTAAACCTCCCCTGACACAACTTCAGGCCATTGCCTCGGGTCCTGTCACTGATCACCAGAGAGAAGAGATCAGTGCCTCCCCCTTCTCTTCCCCTCACAAGGAAGCTGTGACTGCAATGAGGTCTCCCCTCAGTCTCCTCCAGGCTGAACAGACCAAGTGACCTCAGCCACTGCTCACATGGCTTCCCCTCAAGGCCCTTCTCCATTTTCATTGCCCTCCTTTGGACACTTCCTTATTTCCCACACACCCTTGCATATTCCTGAACCTGAGTTTTGCTCTGAATTGAGGAAAATGTGTGTATCACTTTTCACTTTAACCTTTTTGCATTCAGTGATCCTTGTGTGTCCCTTCTGACTCAAAATATTCTGCAGTTCTGCGATTCTGACCTTATCTGTATAAAACGCAGCTCTCTTTTTGTCACGCATGCAAGGATGGCAGTGTTTGTCCTGTCTACAGAGGACACATAGCCAGAAAAAAAGGCCAACAGGGAGATTTTGAATGGGTAACACGGTTTGTCTCCAGTTGGCCTCCAGTAGGAGCCATTGCACTATTAGGCCTCTCTCGTCTCTAAAATGAAGCTACTTTGGATTTCACCACTAAGGGCTGTCACTAAATGCAAAAGGTAGTATTAGTGAAATAAGGATATTTTCATTGTTTGTCAGGAAGCTCTGCAAAGAACTCAGCAGAAAGACAAAGCTTTGGCTGCCATGATGTCAGCAAACAATGAAAAGGATGCATTACAATATCAGCAATGGGATTTGGAGTGTTTAATACTTTAAGCTAAGCATAGAAATGTGGAGCTGTGATGAGAAACTGAAAACATAATTAATCTTATGAAAAATAAAAATTAGGACAGCAATGCAGTAATCTGCACATTCATTTCCATATCGGCTGCAGCTAATAAGTATTTACTTTGGGATATTCTTGTGTATTCCTACACAATCTTTTCTACAAATGATTCTTGCATTTCAAAAGATAGAAATATTTTGGCAAAAAACTGAATGAACAGCCAGGCCCAGAGAACGGTGGTGAATGGAGTTAAATCGAGGTGGCAGCCAGTCATTAGTGGGGTTTGTCAGGGCTTAGTATTAAGAGTAGTATTTAATATTTTTATGAATTACCTGGATGAGGGAATCAAGCGCACCCTCAGAAAGTTCACAGACAGCACCAAGTTGGATGAGAGTGTTGATCTGCTGGAGGGTAGAAAGTTTTCACAGAAAGGGTTGTCAAGCATTGAATTGGGCTGAGTGCAGTGGCAGTCACCATCCCTGGAGGTATTTAAAAGATGTGTAAGATGTGTTTCTAACCTAAGTGAGTCTCTGATTTCTTATTTTATAAATCTGTTCTGTGTTTGGATAGAATATTTTGATTCATCATTTCTTTTCACTGGATGGGCAAATACGTAGGTGCAGAATTGCTCACTCTCAGGTCATTTCCTGTGCGGTTATAGAAGAGCTGCTGGCTAAAAACCTCTGCCTCTTCATTTTCGTGGTTACCAACACCAGATCCAATGCCTAGCAGAGGCAATGGTAAGATTCCCACTGTTTTTAATGTTTACCAATGGCTACTGTTTTTTTTTGTTTGGGCTGTGATCCCTCCTTCAGAGAACATAAATCTCATTCGAATCAGATTGGCAGTACATCAGCTGGAGAATGAAACTCCCCAGCCTTTAAAATCAGCTCTTATACACATGATATAGCTTTGGAAACAAGTTTCCTGTGCCAGCCTTTACTGCTTGTGAGTCATTCTGCCAAGGAGGCAGGAACACTTATTGCCCTGCAGAAGGGAACACAAGTGAGCACCACGGCAGGTGGGAAAGAGGTGCCTCAAAGATGCAAAAGTAAATAGTGAATACACCAAATAATAGAAAAATAAGATGAATTATAAAAGATGGAGAGGCGGTAAAGACCAAAAAATCAGCCAGGGATGACCAAGATAAAAGTAACCATATGGGGATGCTCCAGAACCAATCGTGTGGTGAAAACTGCATACATAATCAGCATATTTTTTCAATAACATAGTACCAGCTTCAATTCTTGAACATCAGGTTTCCCTAAAAGACATCTTAGCACACGGTGAGATGCTCATTTTCTTTTAAAAATAGCTATGCCCTGAAATTGGCTTCAGGAGAAATCCAAAATATCACATTAATCATCATTTCTTCCACATCCTCATGCCTCTCTTACCACTCCCACCTCATTTTAAAAATCAAGGGCAAACCTCCAAAACCAGACATCTAAGTCTGTTTGTGGGTTCTCATTTCAGCACTCGAAAGCATATGGACAATCTCCACAAAATCAAAATATACCCCCAATATTTAACAATTTGTCTGATTTTCACAGAACCAGCATTTAAGTAATTTTTGTCCTTAGAGCACAATTTAGTGAAGTCTTGGGCACATATCCTCATGGCAGAGTAAGTATTGCAAGTCAGTCAATCAACTGCAAATAATAAAATGTTCTCAGTGAAGAAAGCAGCTCAATATTGAACAGCTGCCAGGAGCCCTGCTTTCATTTGCAAGGGTACTCCACACTAACTTGGCACCTGGTAGCCTCAGTTTTGAGAAGATGTTGTTAGGAAATGTTTTGTAAATTATAGTTTTCAGGCATAACTACACAGAGATAACCTTAGGGCCACGACCAGCATCCAGGAGCTTTCCCTTCTCAAAAAAAGGGGAAATAACCTTGTATTCTTCAGATCCGCCTGAAGCAGTTTTATTATAGGGGAGATTTAAAAGCAGAGTACCAGGCTGGGAGACCAACTGGAACATCAGCAATATATTACCAGAGACTCTCAGGTTCCCTTGCGATAGAAATGGAGCTCCAAAAGGGCCTCCCGGGGATACTGCTTCTCTAGTTCTTCAATTATGGAAAAAAAGATACATATATATTAATATTGCCACCCCCCACCTGTTATCTCTTCCACAAATTCAGATTATATCATTTCATCAGAGACCGTTGCCTGTGAAGATACAAATCAAGCAGCACGAGGTTCCCATTCCCATTTGGCCACTCTATTTTTACTACCCCCAGCAACGCAACTGGGGCAGGAAAGTTTCCTTCCCTAAAGCCAACATCACATTAATGCTGTCGGCATCTCAGCCACCAATCCCTGCTTCTTCTCTGCACTCCACAGAAAGTTACCAGAGACGTACAGGCATATCAGAAGATGGTTTGGAAACAGGGAATTGAAGTGCAGGCGTTGATGCCATCAGTTTACCAGGGACTGGGATTAACCAGCAGCTACTCAAGCTGCTCACTGCTTCTGCAGGTAAACTAGAATTAGATGTGGACACTGGGTCATAAAATGTAATTTGAAGGTTTATGTCTCATCTCTAAAGGCACAGACACTGTTATCCGGATTCTGTAGACTCAACAGTATAATTAATTATATATCGCGCAAAATAGAAGCAAAGCCAAGAAGAGTAAAGTTAAAAGCAAGCACCTTAAAAAAGGTCTCTTTTCTAGATCTCACATAGTAAGTCATAATTTTGCAACAGTTAGTTCTTGGCTTCAATACTACCACAAGCATAACTTAGTCACAAGAATAATGACCCCAAAACATTCAAGTACAATACTCTTGAATTCTGCACAATTATTAGCGGGTAGGTGCACTAATTTCCTATATTTAAGACAGGTGCACATTTTTGAGGAGAGAATGGCTAATGTGATTTTCCTAAACCAGGCAAAAATGTGTATGAATGTCTTAACTAGATCCATGCTAATTAGGTTTTTTGTAAGCCATCAGATTGGCAAATGTAAAATTATACAATTTAGTTTCTCTTAGCTGTCTCAAAGAACATCTATTTTAAGAAGCTGCTCCTTCAGAATTAGAGTTTAAATTTCCTCAGATTCTCTGTTCCTCTGTTAACTCATTGCTTAGGAAGTTTTCCATGGAATTGAAAACATTTACCACAATGTCTGATGCCATTAATCTGACCTCTGCTTTTGTCTCAGCTGACCACAGACTCTGAGCAATAAATAGCCTTTGCTGTTTAGAGACTACCTCTTGTTTCAAAAGTTCCAGAGGATCCACATTTCAGCAGGAGTCAGCATGCAATATGAAGTTCTTCTCTAGCTCAAAGTAGCCAATAAAACATTATTGTTTATCTGTTTGTTTATGAGACTTCGCTTCTATTTTCTCTTGCTGTGAAGGTTTCCAGAATCCAAGCGTTCAGCTTCTGTGTTCAGACAACTCTAATAAAAATTCTAATAATAAAAGAAACCCGATAAAAGCCAAACGCTGCACAGTTCTTTCTGGTGATTGCACTAGGACAGCTCTCAAAACTATTAAATATAATTTTCCCATGGCTAGAAAAGAAACACCTCTAATCACAGAATAATAGAATGCCTGGATTGGAAGGGACCTTAAAGATCACCTGGTTCCAAACCCCCCTGAGGTCTAAGAAGGTGCTGGCAGAGACTCCACAAGAGCAGCAGGACAGAGGTGCTGTGCTGTCAGCAGGGACACAACTGAGGACCTGGGCACAGTCACGGGACTGAGCTGCTGTTCCCAGTCTGGAAACAAATCCCCATTTGCAAAGCCCAAGCTGAAAAAGCAAAAACTCAATTGCTCTGTCATGACAGCAGTGCAATCCAGAAGACAAGAGCACTGGTGATTATTTTTTTTCTTAGGGTTGGTAAGGCCTCTCCTGGAGCTCACGCCATTTCAGGAACTAAGATCCTCATGCCCCAAATCTGAGCTGTGCACCTGATTTAAACAGTTGCATAAGTAATACATATATTTAAATACACACATATGTATATATATTTAAGTAACTTGCCCATGGCAGCACAGTTGTGGCTGAATCTTAATAAAAAGCTCCCTTATGTAAATCTACAGCTATGTTTGTTTGTTAACTAAGGAGAAACGCTCTGCAGGAATATGGAATAAAAGCCACACCCTTCAAATTCAAAATAATTTTCTTGAAATTAATCATTTATAGGTAGAAATTTAAAAAAAATAATGAAGAAACCTGTATATCACAGACTACATCTGGATTTTTCACATGTTGAAACATATTTTAATCTTATTTTTCTTAGTATCCCGAAATGCTATTTTCTAGGATGGAAGAAACCATCAAGCTTTATTCTTGTTAATACTGTCAGATCTTATCTTAAATTCACTGTGCTGTTAGGATCAATATTTCTTTGCTAAGCACATCTCTAATAAAGTAGCTGAACTGATGCAGAATCTTTGAAGTGTGTCACCCCCTTCACCCTCTCCAAAAGCAAAGGCAGGAGCACACCAAGCTATTTACATTTATTGCCACATTTTCTGAGTAACATTTTATCCCTCTGAAGATGCATCTTATTCTCCTTTAATTAAAATTGATTGTTGTAATTTACTCAATGTATTATTATCACCCACTGCCACCATTCTGTCACAGTTTCTACGAGCTCTTTGAAATCTACCTGACCCAAAACACATCTAAGTTTTTCTGCAGGTTAGTGTGGAAGTGTTTTTAACAGATGCTAAACTCAGCAAATGGTTGAGCATTATAACTTCACCTCACTGAAAAGGTAAAACTGCTGTAGCACATCTGGTGAAGATACAGGCACCCAGCTCCCTCTTCTTTCCCCCACTTTCCACACGTGCTTTCATCAAAAATTCAGTATACGCCAGGAAACAAACAGGAGAAACACTGACCTTTCAGTCAAAGAAATACACAGCCTAGAGAAGAACTGAGCTCTAGACACAGGCCCATTGAAAACGAGGACTGTTTGTTACTGAAATCCCAGTGGATTCCTTTCCTGGAAAAACAACTGTTTTCCTCTCTGTTTTGGGTCCCTGCTCTTTGACTTTTTGGATGTTTATGCCATCCATTTCCACAAGTTGCAACGTCCTTAACACCTGTTCTCTGGCACGCTTATGTGCCTACACAGTGGCATACATTAATACAAATGAGTTTACATTGTATTTCAGTTAATAGGGTTTAAATGTGACCGTGCAAAAACCTGCACTGCAACTAATATGAAATTCTTTAATTATGCAATTCTCAGAGCCTACTTTCATAGTGTTTATAGCCCTATATCCTGAATATCTTTCTGGATTGGTGTAGAAGGAGAATCATAATTAAACTTTAACAACTATTTGTTTATTAATTTCACTGAACAGCCTCATAGAACAGTTGTCACGTATTGCCTTCCTGCTCTAATGTTGCCTGCTGCAGAGAGAAAAGCTATAAAACTCGTGGGATCAGACTTCTGACTGGACCTCAGGGCAAATGAGGACATCCTCCCTTCCTCCTCCTCCTCCTCCTTCTCTCCCAAGCAATCAGCAGAGACCTCCTACACCTTTCATCCAAATATTTTCCACTTTATACAGTGAAATAGGCATTTCTCCCTGACCACTCCCATGGTCACCTGAAAGAAGTTTTGCAGTCCAAGTGGAACTAAGTGCAGGTTTTACGGTATCACCCCAAACACAGGATTAGTTTACTCCTTCTGAACTTCCTTGCCATCTGAAGGCAAGTTCAGACCGACACAGAAATAACACTGAGCTCTTAAACAACAGGTCTCCGCCCACAATAAAAACTGCTACGGTAATTTCTGTCACTCCTGATGACAGTTAAAAAATCAGAACAACAAGAAGTGGCAAGGCCAAGCGCATCGCCTACTGCATCCCTCTGCAGGCCCATGATTGTTCTCTACATTTCTTCCATGCAGCTTGACAAGACTCGTTAAAAACGTCCAAAGCAATTAAGTTTCAGCAGTTTCCTTTGGGAGATAATTCCAGGTTGTAGCAGATTTCACTGTCTCGACGAGTTCCCTGATATCCAATCTAAACTTTGCTTAATAATTTCCTCTCATTATTTCCTGCTTCAAACCATTCCCCTTCATCCAGCGTTACAGCCTCCGGGTATAAAAAAACATTATCTACTATTCTTTCCTAATTTAACTGCCACATTTCCCACATCATTTTTGCTCCTCTTGGTGACAGAGGATAACAAAGAATAAATTTAGCTTAATTTTAAATCCCCATGCCACCCTTCCTGAAGGCACATTAGCATGCTGTACCAGGACAATTTGCTCTACTGTTGTGTAGTTATTTTGTTAGTTTAAGAACCAATGAACACAGCAATTTACCTAGAAACCTATAAAGAAATTACTTCAAATGACAGAAATATTTACTGCCAAATACTTTTATAAAACAGCATGAATCTGATCTTTGTGGGGTGTACTGAAAATTTCATCTTTTTGCAAAGAATATAGAAATCACATTGGAGAGGAAGACAAAGACATAGAGTTGCAGAGAAACAGGAGGGCTGAAGGTAACTCTGACTTTCATAGTCACCTGATTTGCCTTGTAGTGTACTTGTTATATAAATTATATACTTTCATTCAGCATTTACATAGTACATAGTACAAGAGCTAAGACGATCTCTGTATCCTTTCTTCCCACTCAGAGCGCAAACACAGGTAGGCAAAAAAACCCAAAAAAACAGTGAGCATTGACAATAGTTGGGAAAAAAACAATTTCAAGTTCAGAAAACAACCTAATTAAGAGTTTAAAATCTCCATAAAAAAAGATCTTGTCTCTTTTTTCAGCCTTGTTCACCAGACCCACTAAAGCTGGCAGGAGGCATTTTGTGGCACCGAGGATATCATACAACACATCTCAAGTGTCTGTTGCGCTGAAGCAGTGCAGCTTGTGCATATATGTAATATTCTGCTCTGGGAAAAATGTATTCATATTCTTCCTTCACACACAGTAACAAATGAGCCTTCACTGCACAAGAACATGTGAACACCTATAAAACCACTCTCTCCTCCCTCATAGCAGAGTAACCACGATTTGTGCCATAAAAATAAGCCATGGTTTTTACATTAATTTGACAGTGCATGGTCTCTGCAGTGGCCTGGGATTGCCTTGGCCACAGCTGGCTTTAGCAGGCTTAGCAGCTGTCAAGTGATAATTCCATAGTCTGTTTTATCTTAAATTCTGTAAATTTACTAATAATATGTGGTAAAGGTCTGACCAAGTCTGGTAGTCCCTACATAAAAACAATAGCCCTTAATGTTTGTTGGCACTGAGAGTGCAACTTCCAAACTTGAGCAGGAAACTAAGGAAAAGGGAGAAAATTATGATGAGAAAAATATAAAAATAAACCCATACTTGAGAATGAAGAGGCAAAAAATGTCAAACAGCTGCTGATGAAGACCTTGAGGGGGCACAAGGCTTGCCACAGCCCCTCTTCTGCTCTTCTGGGGGCAAGCTGAGGCTGCCAACATAGGATCCACTCCTGGGGAGCAGGTAGAGCGTGGTACTAGAGAAAAGGCACAGAGGGAAATGAGGTCCTTGTGTAACAGTTTTGACTGTGTTATTGATGAGGTTTTTCTATATTCATTTGATAGCTGGAGTCTGTTAGAGCTCTTGGGGATGGTTCTGTGCAGGGCCAGGAGTTGGACTCAGTGATCCTTGTGGGTCCCTTCCAACTCAGGGTATTCTGTGATTCTGTGATTAATAGTACTGTGAATAAATTGTTTACTCCATATATGCATGATGTATTCCCTTTTTAAGGCTCTTCCTGGTACGCTTTTGTACTACCTATCCATCTGTATCTGTATATCATACAATCATAGAATATCTCAAATTGAAAGGGATCCATATGGATCACCTCAGGACTACCTAAAATGAAGCTGTATGACTAAAAGCATTGTCCAGAAACTCCTTGAGCTCTGACAGGTTGGTGTCACGACCATTTCTGTGGGGAGCTTATTCCAGGGGCTGACCACCCTCTCAGTGAAGAACCTTTCCCTAATTTTAAATCTGAATTTACCCAGAGGTGGCTTCATTCCATTTCCACATGTCCCATCACTGGTCACCAGAGAGAGGACTTTATATAGCCCATTACTACTCTTTTACCCTGTGAAAAACTTAACCATCTCATAAATGCTTAAATACATGAATGTATCACGTGCTTATCAAATAGTGTGTAAAGTTTTCTTTACGATGAAAGTGAGAACTACGCAGGAAAACTGATCATCAAATCCACCCTCCTGGGCTGCTCTACTGCAAGTCTTTTAGTGCATCATGTTTCTGGTAATGAAATAATTGTATTGCATGTGTACAGACACATAACAAATACCATTTAATTAGCAAGAAAAGAGGTGGAATTAAATGTGCCTGTTTTTCCAAATGAACATTTTAGGGGAGATTAAACTTGACTACGGTGAGGGTATGTCTCCTTGTTAGAGCTGCAGTACTTCAGAAAAGGTACTGGCAAGCAAAGTGACTCCCCACGAATGCATTATGATCTTAATTGCAGCTAATGGATAAATTAAAGATGTCAAAATTACAGCAGCAGGCCAAGAGAATGCACTGGAAATAAGAGTAATAAGAAAGAACAGCAGGAACTGAAAAATATGTTTCCTTATTATACTGGAGATTTTCCTGCCCTCTCAGTTTTTGTCCTTTAATCCTCCTGAATCAACCTGCATGCAGCTTGTTCAGCAGACAGGACTCTGAAAGATGAAAATTGAGCCATCCTTCAGCTGCCTAAGGCTGTGCAGGCAAGAAAGGGCACTGAGAAGCTGGGAGTGCCTCCTAACCACGCCATCACTGAGCAGTTTGCCTTTGTGAAATGTTACCAACTTAAAGAAAATCTGAGCCTGGCAGTCAGGATGTAGAAAGAGGTCAGGATATACTATTCTTTCCCTGTGGAAAAGAGGAAGGCCATACCTGGATATTCACCTTCCTTTCTTTATGTTTTTTTTCAGAAATGGAGAGTAAAGTAACATAAATAAGAGAGATGTCCCCAGAACCTCAGAACTGTTTGCAAACTAATCCTGAATTCATCTGCACATCAGGACTAGGCTTGCCCCGGGCTAAGTTGCAGTGAAGATTTGCTGAATAAGGATGGCTGCTGCAGGGAATTCAAGTCAGGCTGGCCACGACCAGATCACCCGGAGCAACGTCCTGTCCAAAATATTAGTAACTTCCAAGTAAAAACAGATCACTAAGGATCTTCTCCAGCTGTATTTGGAAATTCTCCAAGGACAGAGATCCCACATATCTCTCTGCATAATCTCTTCCAGTGTTTCATGGTGAAATCTAGTTTGCCTCATCTAAAATAGGAAATTCCTATTTTAGACTTGTGATTCCTCAGTTTTTGTACTGCACCCCTGAGAGATGTCTGGCTGCCTTCCCTCAAACCTTCTTTAGCATTTCTTCATTTTTAATGCTTCCCCCTGACCATCTTCTGCTTTCCCTTACATGTTACTCTGGTTCATCAGCATCTCTCTCACACTGAAGACACCATAACCTCAAAATCATTTTTGGCTCAAACAAGACGAAAACATGAGTTAAAGCAAATAGCCATTAATAAAATGTAAACCAAATGAAGGTTTAAAGAGGTACAGGTATGCAATCAAAACCTGCAACTATTTGAAGAAACTGTGCAAATGGAGCCAGGTTTACATTATCTCACAGGGATGTCGATACCCCATAATGTCAGATCGAAGGGGCTCTCCTACATTTGTGCAGGGTTCCCATGGGAAAGCAGCTGACATGACAGGAATACCTCCACCTCTGGAACCCACATCCTGCTGTGGGAATTATTCAGTTTCAGAAGCTTCTCCTCTTTCCTCCCGCGGCTTTTCACCACATTTCCATGCAGGGCTGACAATCCTGGCACGTGCCAGCACCGCCTCCCACACCTTGGGCTGCTCTTACACGATCATTGAGCTGCCTTAATACAGATGGGGCTCACTGCTGTCTCGAGATCCCTGCTAAGCTGTTTGCAAACTGCCAACCTATTCCGAGTGAAATGCACTTCTCTAAAGCAGATTTATTTACATGCTTCCATCCCTCTCATCCAATGTAACAGGAATTGCACAGTGAGGCAGGGAGGGAATTATTTTCGTATATAATGGAACATGGAAGCATAAGCTGGATAAGAATCTGTTCCAAGCACACAGGACTTGACTTAATACACAGAAGCTATTGAAAATAAAGAATTGAACCTTTAAATATCACCCAGTCTCCTTCAACTCAGAGGAAAAGTGCTCATCAATCAAGGGAACAAAATTCACCTTTGTACTGCTTGTTTTTTTAAGGTGGGGTAGAGACATTGAGTAATTTTAACACAGTCTCCTTAAATAATATGTAAAGCTACTCAAGTAGTGAAAACAATTTCTGCAATAGTTACATGTCACGAATAAGTATTTTAAGGTTGTTTTTCTAAAGCCATTTCTATTGCAGAATTTGCAATATCTGCACACTCTGTTTGTCACAGTTTTGTTTCCTCAGCCTCAGAGGCGTTGACCAACCAGCCATGAGGCTCCAGTTTGGAGCCCAGCAGAGAGGGGGAAATAGCACTCAGTGACAAGAGCAGTGCCAGCTGAGCTGATGCCAGACCTGACAATCTTAAAACGGCCATCCCATAAGGGAGATGCTTTAAACAGAGGCACACAAACAGACCTTACTGGATTATTCACATTTTGAAGGCACTGGGCATTAGGGAAGGCCATGTGCTCTGTGTGGCTGAACTGCAAACAAGCGTAAGAAATAATGCATTCAACTCCCCTTATCCTGTTTTCTGCTCGTCACGGTGTGGCTGCCTGTGAGAGTGGAACACAAACAGCTGCACACCACTTCATGCACACAGACGTATTAAATGCTAAGACAATTGGAATTAATTGGTGCTGGGCTTTTCTTTAAGCTCCTTGTGTAGCTCAGCTGTGATGCTTTTCACAAGAGACTTGGAAGATTAGGGCTTGTTCTACCTTTCCTGTCATTAAAAAGCTGGCGTGGATGTTTTAAAGCAAGCAGCAGGAGAAGAGGGGTAAGTAGAAGAAAAACCCCTGGCCTTTGAGGAAGAAAAATCACATCATTTTGCATGCAATCAGTAAATTACACCACTGGATACATTAGGAATATTCCCACATGACAAAAGCAAAAGGAAAGGCAGGAAAGCCTGAGAAGAAAGCAGCATTAAGGCAACCAAATTGCTTCCAGCCCCCAGGTTGCATCATCCAAAATTAACCTGCATCATTTCATATAATGACAGTTTGCAAAATGAAATAATACCATAAACTCATAAATAATACCAGAACATTCTATGTAGGCAGCAGTAAGAACGCACACAAATTAAAGAATGAATATGTCTGAAGTTCCACCCCAACTTCTAATCACTAACACATCCCCAGGTATTCATTTTGCAGATATTCCTTGGATCTGATGAGCTCCATGATTTTCAGAAGTTGGAACTCCTAGTGTCTGAAAAATCGAAAGAGACATTGAAAGAGAAGCGCAGAAATTATGTCACAAAATAAACCTGGCTCCTACACTGAACTGAGCACAATCTGAGTAGTGTGACACATTTATAAAGACAAATTATAGTCAGAGAAATTATCCTCTTTTAATGTCCCTTTCCAAATTCAAAACATAAAATATTTGAACCTCTCTGTCAAACCTAAGGTCAGTTTTAATAAACATGGGTCTCTTGGTCAGTGCTCAGACTCAAGATGAAAGTGAATGAAACATGGGAATATTAAATTAAGATTGCTTTGATTTTTAAAAATAAAAATTCTTGTTCATAGTATTTACCAAATGCAAAAGGTGACTGTGCATCCCATGGAATTTGAACTAAATATGCCATGCAATTCCTACAACTAAATACCTCCCAATATTGAGAAGGAACTACATATCCCTAAATAATTCATATCATTTTTTAAAATATCAGATCATTATTTTATAGTAAAGGCTACAAAGGTATCACACAGAAAAGGACAGTCATTCATTTACATGGGCCCAGACTGGGTTCCAAAGAAATCTGCAGAATAATTTATAATTTGAGGGGGTTTTCACCTTTTTTTAGGCTAGATTTTCAGCACTCAGCATCTCTGTTCTGGGTAAGTGACTGGAACAATCGGATATTGGACTTTTGCAGTGCTACTCTTGGAGAACCAAGGGCAATTCTGGAGAACTTTTGAAAACCCAGAAAAAGACAAGCATATCTAACAAGAATGTCTGTACCGGTGAATGACAAGCTGAGGGAGGAAATATCCACCTTTTGCACCAGAAAGCTCATTTTAAGAAGAGATAGGTGAAAATCTTTAGCGTTTTAACACACTTTTTAGAAACACAAAAGCTTTTACTAGCCTGTATTTAACTAAACAGCCTCCCATTCCAAATTCCTGCTTTCAAAAATGTATTACACAACTCTTAGTCACTGAATTTTTAACTTGATACTTTCTGGGGGAAAAAAAAAAGAGAAATATTTTCACATATGAACTAAAAGTTCTTTATCTAATTGCATTTGTGTATCATGCATCAACTCTCAAGATAGGATAGGTGTGCAATGAATATTTAATCAGTTGAGTCATTCACCCTCTGAGGTTCATCATTTGACATTTCATCAACATACTTAGTTGGAATTTTTTGTTAGTATTTTTGTTCTAAGGATTGAATATTGATAGGAAAACCCTGAGAAGATCTTAAAAATAGAGATTATTTCTCCAAACGTAAGAAAAGTTCTGAACAATCTAATACTTTCTAATATTCCTCCAGGATACAGAAACACAAGAATCTTTCCATATCTCGGAGTCATATAAATTCCAGGATCCTTAGAAATTGGATCATATTCTCTATTATTTAGTTTCCTGAAGCAACATATTTAAAAATATAAATAAAAATTGAAAGATTGTCTTTCTACTAGACTATAATAAAATGTTTTTCTCTTTAGGGAATATTAGAACCAGTAAAAGTTTGTATGCATGTTCATCTCATGCAAACAACTTTAAAAATGTCAGAAAATCCATTAATATTTTCATTGATGTAAAATCTGTGAGAAACTCATTTTATGGCCAGTAAATCAAAGTACTACAAATATGATTTTTAGCTGCACAAGGAAAAACATAGACTTTAAGAATATGTATTTTGGACAGCAGAGATATTATCTTGCTTTTAAGAATTATGTTTGCACTGGTAAGGAACACATGTTATGATAGAGTCATAGAATAGTGTGGGTCAGAAGGGACCTTTAAAGCCCATCTCATTCTAATCTCCCTGCCATTGGGCAGGGACACCTTGCACTACCCCAGGTTGCTCAAAGCCCCAGTCAGCCTGGCCCTGAACACTTCTGGGGATGGGGCAGCCGCAGCCTTTTTGGGCATCTTGTGCCAGGGCCACAAAACCCTCGCAATAAAGAATTTTTGCCTGATACCTAAACAAATCCTACTCTTCATCAGTTTGGATCCATTTTTCCTTGCCCTTGTACAAAGTGCCTCTGCAGCTTTCTCGTAGGTTCCCTTCAGGTCCTGGAAGGCCACAGTGCTTTGGTCAGGCCTAAGCCTAAGTCTCTTTTCCAGGCTGACCAAGCACAGCTGGGTCAGCCTTTCCTCACAGGCGAGGTGCTCCAGCCCTCGGATCATCTCCGTGTGCCTCCTGTGCGCCTGCTCCAGCTTGTCCATGTCCTTGCCGTGCTGGGGACGCCAGCAGAGGCACATGCAGCACTGCAGGTGGGTCTCAGCAGAGCAGAGAGAGGGGCAGAATCCCCTCGCTCCCCTGCTGCCCGTGGTGCTTTGGAGCCCAGAGAGCATTTGGCGTCCTGGGCTGCCAGCACACGTGGCCAGCTCATATCCAGCACCCCCAAGCCCTTCTCTCACACAGATGACAAAAGATTTGGTGCCTGTTTGTTTATTAGCAGCCACGCACAACACCAGACCTATTAAACTCCAAAAGGAGCGTTTCTGGAGAATTACACACTCACAAACCTGCTCGTGCTGAGGAGCCACATTGCAGGGCGTCTGCTAGCACAAGGCCACATGACGTGTTTTCGGCAGGAGCTATTTTTATGTGTCACCAAAGGGATCAAAACCAGCACACGGAACAAACTGTCGATGGCAACCTTGGCCAGCATCGTGGTACCACTTCAGATGGAGGAGCGCCTGTCAGAGCACGTCATTGTTCCGTGGCTGCTACAACATACGTGGTATTTCGTAGGAGAGGTCTGGCATTCCAAGGAGACCTTCAGCAATGCGTTTGCCAGGGGTCAAACTCGGAAGAGAAAGCCTCAAACAACAGCTTGTGAGTCACATGCTGCTCACGAGCTTGAACGATGCTCTCCCAAGCAAAAGATCAAGGTCATTTTCTTACTAAACATATGGTCTACCAAAAAAGGCACTCTCTTCCCTACTCCAGGGTGCAAACAGAAGGAACTGCTATCATCAGAGTGCAGCATCAAAACCATTCAGGAATGCCTTTCTAGCAACTCTTTCTAAAGCGCAGACTACACTCTGAAACAATATTTCACTGCTGTACTGTCAAGCAGGCAAAATGAGTCCTCTGTTAGGCAGAGGGAAGAGCAAATGGAAAAGAAAAAGGACAGAGGAAGCCAACCATGAACTGTTTGAAATGCTGCTGAATATCAAGCTTTCAGTGAAAGATTAATCAGAGGAAGGCTGGTTTTGGAAATATATTCATATATTTAAAGGACACAATATCAGGGCAAATTATTCCTTTTTTCCAGGCTATCACTATATTACAACCTGATTTCAGAACAGCTTTCAGACCAAAATTCCTCTCTTTGTTTTGACATACGCAGTTTTACTAGATTAACCATGAGAAATAGTAAAGAAAGCAATTCACTCACATTTTTTGAATCAATATTCAGATCTGGACAGCCCTGTCTGAAATCTACTTAGAGATTAATTCAGTTTGAAGCATCAGTCACTATGTTATGTTCTTTCTCTTGAACATCCCACTGAAGAAGTGCCAGGTAGGAAAACCTTACCAACTAAATCAGCTAGAGGGATCCTACATAAGGCATAAAAAATAATGATTATACAGCAAGAGGTTCCACAGGTTCTAGCTTCAGCTCAAGTACACTTTTCCATTGCTGATGGTTCCAAGTTCCTTGCCACATTCCAAGTTTTCTTTGTGGACAGAAGCAGGTTTTTCAAGCTGCCAACAGATCCAGAGTGGAGATGAGTCTCCACTCTGCTTCACAGAGCTCCTGCAAGGCAGGACTCTCTAAATGCTCATACTGTTATTTCTTCACGTTCAGACTAATTAGATCAAAGGCACCAGGAGATATTTGTGACTTCCACTTGTCACATTGTTCATTAAGGAAATTAAAAAAAAAAGAGAAAAGGACAAATTACTTTAGGAGAAAAAGGAATTGAGGGGTACGAAAGACTCAAAATAGTGTTTGGCCAGAATGAAGCAGATTCAGATCCAACCAAAGAAAAGAAATTAAAAATATCTAAAAAAAAGAAAGAAAGTAAAAAAAAGCCATCACGAAACCATAAAACTGTTGCCTATTCAGGTGGGTAGTTTTAAACCTTTCTGGTTTTGACTGGTTTCAGAATCTACTTTCTAAGACTTTCTCATCTTTATTTTCTAAGAGAAAGAACAGTTAAATGTTACTAGGGTAAACTACCGGTAAATAATTATATTTTACACAGTAAATTTGAGTTACCTAGTCTATATCCCCACTCCCTTTTTTTAAAATCTTTTTTTAAGTAAATGCGGCTTCCTAAGCCATCTCTGCTGATTCCTTGCATGCTGCTGTCAGGAATGAAAGCAGTGACCTGCTGTGAATTCAGCTGCTCCCTGACTTTCCAGCCCTCCTCTGCTGGTCGATGCTGTGCCTTCTCAGCAGAGCAGCTCTGAGTGCCAGGCGTGGGGACTCACTGGCATTCATTTGCAAGGAGCTTTTCTCATCCAGAAAATGGTGCAGCTGCTCCTGACGCTGGGACAACTCCTAACACCAGCCGTGGCAACCACAGGGTGGAACGTCAGCTCAGGATGAGAGGAAACAACACCGAGAAGAAATTCCCTGACTGCAAATCCCAGGGTGCTCCCTCACTGCAAAGCCCAGACATGGCACCAGCTACATTTTGCCAAATATTAGGGAAAGAGTTGAGAAACAGGCAGGAGTGGGATGTGCTGAGCCTTAATCCTCTGCAGCACCAGCACAAGGCAAGGGAAAAGTCCCTTCTTCTGCAAAGCATAACCTCCACCATAACCATCAGGAAATGTGGTCACAGGTACCTGTAGCTCCTGGAGCAGGGAATGGAAAACAAAGCTGTGCTTCCCAAACAAAGGCCTTGTCACCAGCTTTTATGATCTCTTCCTTTATTGGTCTCGGCTTTTGAATTTGACAAAATGTAACTTTCAAAAATTATCTTTTTTAAAACAGGAAAAGGAATTTGGTAAAAAAATAATATATACATATTCTACTGACCAGACCAGCATCTGGCGGCCCTGGATGGAGCCTTACTCTTTTGATCGTTTCTCTGTCAGACTTTTGATTCCAATTCTGTCAAACTCAGTTGTCAGAAAAGAGGATGAACAGAGAGCTTTAAAGTTTGAGAGTTTGGCACACAAATTGTGCCATTTCCTGCTGTAGACTACATCCCTTTGCAGACTAGCTCTGTGAGCTCAGGTTGGACAATTTAACAAGTCTAATGTATCTGTTATTTTCTTTAACTTTCCTCTGTATCTAGCCAAGACAGTGCAGCACCATGACCTCAAGGGCTTTCTAACCTTTCCAATTTACAGAAACAGTTCCAGAGATCCTTAAGAGTAGAGAATGCTAGAATGAGGAAGAGCTTGCTCCAGGCATGCTCTGCATCACCATGGATTATTGCACAGATCTGAGACATCCAGGCAGGGTCACCACCTTCATCTGTTCCCTTATCACCAAGTCAGTCCCAAGGTGACAAGCACAACGCGCCTCAAAAGGGGGTATAGTCATGGAAGAAGAAAACAGGGTTGAAAATCAGAATCCAGTAAGCTTTTAGAAGCCACAGAAGCAAATATAATCCTGTCAAGATGCTACTTAACACATTTCCTGCTTTACAGGGCAGGGTTTTATGTGTTGTCCTCGACTGTTTCCAAACACATTTAGCAGCATTACAGAGCTCAGCTTTGCCGAAGTGGTTTCACTGGTGGGGAAAACAGGGCAGAGGAATGTGTCCTGGCTGGGCCAGTGTATCAGGTGTAGCTGCTGGCAGAGCTAAGAGCATATCCTGTGCATTCCTGTCCAGCGTCCTGGCTGCCAGACTTACATTGATCTCAGTCAGAGTGGTGTGAAATAACTGAAGAGGTGAGCCCTGTAATCTTTGCGGTAGTCTCTAGCCCATGGGAAGGGGGAGGCTTGCTGGACCTAAAAGCTGAGCCCTTCCAAGTTCATTGCCTTAGTGTCAGTAACAGTCTCAGCACCTCTGTGTCGCGGGCGGGAGTCAACACTGAGAGCACAACTATTACATTATGGTCAAGTGAGAAATTAGCAATTATACAAAATAGCTCCAGGGAAAATAGTGACAAAAACCCACTTTGTGCCTTTGAGTCCATAGAGGCAGTGAGTTCAAGGGCTGTGTCATGACAATATCATAATTTAGAGTTATAATACAAAAATAAACTTATAATAATCTAAGCAGACCTTCAGATGCAGCCAGGAAACATTTCTTTAAATGTTTATATACCTATGGGAGCCCCACAGATGTAGACATCCTTGGATTTAAGCCTCCCCCTACATCTGACTGCAATTCAGTCTCACTGTTACAGCACTACCACAAGCTGCAAAACCCAATTCAGCACCACAATAAATACGTGGAAGGTCTCACACTCAGCCCTGGGCTCTGCAGGGCAGGCTGGAACCAAGAGACTTGATTAAAGTCCATTTAGAAATATCCACACCAGACTGCAATCACAAGCCAGGCCCCCTGCTACACCCCTGTTTGTGCTATAAACTGCAGGCACATCTCCTGTCACGTGAGGAGCACCAACCTAGCTTATGTAAAGATCCAAAGGATCCAAATACTTGCATAGTGAACAAATTTACACTAAGATTTCTACATAATGCAAAGGATGAGATATGTGTTACAACAAATAATCCCTTTTCTGTGATGTGCTGCTGCAGTTAACTTTCTTCTGAAGTGCTGAAGGGCAATAAATAATCTCTCTGTTCTGACAGCAGCGCGTGCTAACAAGGAAATAACAGAGGAATGGTGCTGAGAAGCTGAGTGATTTCGATAGTGATTCAGTCAGACGAGAACTATAATGAAATGATTTTCACTGCCGGTTGCCTTCTGTGACTATTTGAGACTGCAATTTCAAAAGGTTACAGGCTCGCACTTGGCACTGCATCCTCATATCAGACCAGGTCCCCAGGCTGTGTGAGCTGTGTGCTCCCCGGTGGGATGAGGGGGCAAAGGAATGGCCTCCCTTGCAGACCAGGCTGCAGAGGAGCCACACAGCTGCTGCATGGCTGGGGCCACACTGTCCTGGTGCTCTTCACCCCACGTGCAAACCACTGCAGGACTGTGGTTTGGCCATCAGGGATCTTCCCAACTCACCCAGAGACTCTCCCATTCCATCATTACTCCGTGGAGCGTTTGAGTCAGAGCAGGGTGCTAAACCATCTGTCTGATCCTGCAAGGTGCTGTGGATGATACAACAGGGCAGGCTGGGTTTTGGTTGGTTTGTCGTGGTGTTTTTTTTTTCTTAGAACTCCCTCTAAGACCTCAGAAAACTAATGCACCTGAAAGTTTTGCATTCCTTTTCTAATGGCATTTTATACAGAAGGTTTGCAAACTGGAAAATTATGCATTTGTGTTTGCTTATCATCAAATAAAGAGGAGGTTCATTTTGTTGTCCTCTCCAGAAGGCAATCTGATGAATACCTAACTGGCTCTGACTTGTCTTCCTTCTTATATCTTTTGTGTTAAAATTTTATGAATCGAAGAGCAGTAAGTTCCTATTTGCTTATCTCATTGATGTACATACTGAATCCTGAAGGCATTTTGCCCATTTATACTAAATTATCTGGGGGGGTTTGTGGGGTTTTTTCTGTGATCATGCAGCTCTACTTTAGTTCTAGCTTTTATTACAATTCTTACAGTGTGCATCTACTTCCTGTCTATTAGCATGCATTTTCTGTTTCAGAAACACACACAGTATTTAAAAAGTCTTCTGTTTGTGCACTGGCAATTTAGAAAACATGCCACTTGATTTACGGCAATTTCTTGATTACGGTTTTCAAAATACTGAAAAAATACTACAAACACTATTTGTTGTGTGTATCTCAAGTTCAAGCCCCTCTAAAAGAAAGAAAGAAAAGGTTTTTCAGGCAATCTTTACACACCTACCCCAGTTCTGTGATGCAGATTCAAGCAGTCTGATACCACCATTTAGGGAAGTGCTTAGTTAACTGTGTCCACATATTCTGCAGTTTCCAGTGGGGATTCAACACATTTAATCCCTGTCCTATATCCCAATTTTCATTTCACAGTCTTTTTTCCCACCTCTGTTTAAATGTTATAAACCTAAGGTTGGGGACCAGCCTGCTGGAGAGCAGCTGTGGGGAGAAGGATTGGGGGTCCTGGGGGACAACAAGCTGTCCATGAGCCAGCAATGCCCTGAGAGACAAGAAGGCTAATGATTAGAAGATGATGAAGGCCCTGGAGCACCTCCCTTCTGAGGAAAGGCTGAGGGAGCTGGGCCTGTTCAGCTGGAGAAGGGACACCGAGAGGGGCCCTCAGCAATGTCTGTCGGTGTCTGCAGGGAGGGGCAGAGGATGGAGCGGCTCTGCTCCGTGGGGCCGGGCAATGGGACAGGAGGCAATGGGAACTGAGGCACAGGAAGCTCCAGCTGAACATGAGGAAGAGGTTCCTCACTGCGCAGTGCCCGAGCACTGGCACAGAGTGCCCAGAGAAGGTGTAGAGTCTCCCTCGCTGGGAATATTCAAGAGCCATCTGGACACCATCCTGTGCCATGTGCTCTGCGATGACCCTGCTTGAGCAGGGAGGTTGGACAAGGTGACCCACCATGGACCTTCCAGCCCTACCCATTCTGTGATTTTGTAATTCTTCCTAAACATTATTTCTTTCTGTTAATGGGAATATTCATCTGTGCTCTCTAACCATACACGATGCTGTGAAAGCTTTTATCATCTCACCTTGCTCTCTGACAGGGAGAAGGAGATTTACCAAGGAAAAGGTTATTATATGACAGACTGATTTATAAAGCTCTTGTAAACAAACCTTTGACAGGTAACCACAAACAAAGTGCGATGACTTTACTGCACTGAGCAGCACCTATTAAATCTTGCTTTCAAATGGTGAAAATGTAACACACATAAACAAGCTCTCAGAGTTCAGTAGGAAGGAGGGCAACCTGAATAGGAGTGGGAAAGTGTAATTAATCATCATCCATATGGTCTCCAAGGACATTTGGCTCTGTGTTGGTACCCTGAGTGAGCACAACAGAAATATTTAGCTCTTCTCCTGTAGTGAGCCCCTCAAAGATTCTAACACCCCAAAGAGATGTTTTGATTTTTCACTGTTTCTCAGCACTGGAATCTATTATATATTAAGAGGGTAGATTCAGATGGGATCTAAGGGAGAAATTTTTTTACAGTGAGGGTGAAGAACCACCAGAACAGGTTGGTCAGAGAGGTGTTGGATGCCTAATCCTTCGGAACATTCAAGGTCAGGTTTGTGGGGCTCTGAGCAACCTGCTCTAGTTGAAGATGTCCCTGTTCATTGCAGGGGGCTTGGTTGGACTAGGTGGTCTTTAAAGGTCCCTATCAACCCAAATGACTCTCTAACTCCATAAAATGTGGTGTTCCCATGAAGAATCTCACTCTTATGGAAATTTTGACACAGAGTACTTAAGTGGAAAGGACACACTATGAATTTTAAATGGAGGCTTACTGTGGCAATATGACGATACAGCATAAACACAGAGGCTGATGAAAAAACAGAGAAATTAATCTGACAGAGAAAAAATGCAGAATCCAAGCCCTTAATAATTTTTCAGCTGTGTGAAAAGTCATGGCATCAAACAGCCTATTCATTTTGCCTTTGGAAAAATGAGCAATAATATTTTATTCTAAAATTTAGAATATCCCAATCACTACAGAGGCAGGATACAATGTCAGTTGTGTACCTTGTTTCATTAAGGTTTCTTGAAAAATACCAGCAAAACATGCAGGTGGTTCCTTGAGGCACAAGGGGAAAGAGTAGTCTTGTAAATTAGGTTAAGCTGCTATCATAAATTCTGCTTCACAGCTGGGGACGAGGGACTTTTCTTGAGGAAGTTTCCAAAAACCATGTTTTCCAAACCCAAGGACAGCCCTTGCAGTGAGTCAAGCGAAGAAGGTTGCAGAAGGTCTGCACGGATGCCCAAGGAGGTCCCAAAAAAAGCATTTTCAAAAGTATGCAATGCATGGAAGCAGGGTCTGAGCTTCCCAGGAGCAGACAGACATGGACATCCTGGGGTGAGTCCAGCACAGGGCCACAAAGATGACTAAGGAACTGGAGGGTCCCTCACACAAAGAGAAGCTGAGAGAGCTCAGACTGTTCAGCCTGGAGAAGACTTGGGTGTCCCAACATTGTGTGGAAATTCCTCATGGAGGAGTAAAGGGGATGAAGTCAGATGCTGCTCAGAAATATCCAGCGACAGCAACAGAGATAACAAGCACAAACTGAAATACGAGAAGGAACATTTAAACAGAAGAAAAAATGCTGTTACTGCAAGCATGGTCAGCACTGGCACAGGTTGCCCAGAGAGGCTGCGGAGTCTCCGTGCTTGGAGATTCTCAAAGCCCAGCTGAACAATGTCCCAATCAACTTGTTCTAGTTGGCTGCTTCCAGACTAGATGATCTCCAGAGGCTCCTTCCTGCCTCAGCCATCCCATGATCCTGTGATCTCTCTACAAGACCACTGTACTCATTTACTTGAGGCATGTGCAGAATTTACACAGTTTTACTCCTTTATGGCCATGCTATCACTTTCGCAGAGGCAGGAACTATTCGAAACAAAGGGTGGCAGCTGAGCAGAGCCCAAGGGCACTGCACTGCCCTTCACCATTATAAAATAGAGACCTCAAGCCTGCTCAGATTTCGGTTTAAATTGTTCCGAAAGAGCACTATTAAAACAAAAATAGACTCCTTGGTGGACAATTCTCTTCACTTGTCCGGTTCTCATGATCTGTTCAGAAATTAATAGCCTTCATTTTAACCTTGACTGCACAAGAGAATTGCTCTCCTTAAAGCTGAACCACTGGAAGCACAAACAGCCCACAGCATCCACTGCAGCCTTGCCAAATCACTTGCAGCTTTGCTCTGTGTCTGCACCAGCTCCACTCCGAGCCACAGTGACCCATGTGGGCATGGCAGGCTGGGAATGCACCTGGGAATGCACATTCTCTGAGCCTTGTGGAGATCAATAGGGCCCTGAGAGGCAGCCAAATGGGGAGCAGCAATTCATCAGGACCAATACAACTTCAACTCACACTGACTGCTTTACTCAACCTACTGAAACACTGTCCATCCTAACTAACTATTACATGTGAAATCCCTTAGAGTGTAAAAGTGAGACAAACCTTCAGGAAGCTTCAAACTGGACTAATACATCAAATAATGGCCAAACATTTAACCCATCAACTGTCAGCCTTCTAGACACGTATCCTAAAGCAGCACCACACAAAGGCAGCTTGTTGCTTCAGTGATTCATTTCTGTCAGGTGGAAAAGGGCAAACAGACGTAGATGCACAGCTCCTGATGCTATAGGAACAAATTGATATATAAGATTTACAGCCACTCTTTTAGGCAGAGCGATGAAGCCAGTGCACCTGGCTCCCAGTGCCAGGCATCCTTCTTAATTTGTTTAAAATAATCAAATTTTGTACAAAATGTGTAAAACATCTTCGCACACACACAAGCAATTACCTATCACCTCTCAAATCATCTAGAGTTCACTAATCACGGCAGTTGCAGTCCTGCTTTTATTTCTGAAAGTCCATAATGAGAAAGGGGTCTGTAAGGCTCTGAGGGCTCCAAAACAACAATTCTTCTGTTCATTTAAGTGGCAGGGGTTTTTTCCCTTCCAGCAGTACATCAGGCATGTGTTTCCACAGTATTGGTTCAGTGGGGAACAACATCCATTTTCACATTGTCTCATTAGTCTGCCTACTTTCTTCCAGCTTGGAATGAGAATTCCGTAAGTCTAGTGCTGGAAATTACTACATACTTGGGACAAAGTGATAATAGTGCTAACTGGTAGTAGAGACTTTCTGTAGGGACTTTGTAGCTGTACTTACTACCCAGCACAGCTGATATAATTGTTCATGAGTAATGTTTCATTGCTACTGCATTTATCAATATATTTGTTTACAGAAGTATGGGGTGGGGGTTTTTAACAATAAATAAAATGCTAAGAAATATAAGGGGAAACATCTTTGTGTTTCAAAAGGTTTCACCAGTGCTGTAAAGCAGCGCTCTTTAAATTATTTATCTGACTCCATCTTGTTCATTTACTTTGATGTACTTCAGCACTGCTGGGAAGCAGTTGCCTACCTTAGTGATGCTCACAAATTCCAAGTGCCTGCTAAGCTGGCACCCTTTGGGAGTGGCACTGGAAGGCATTTCACAGGTCTGAAATGCACCTCTCAGCCTGTGCATCTCCCCAGCCGCTTTCAGAACCTCATCTGGAGCCCTGAACCCATGTTCTCACGTTGTAAGCTATCAAAGATTCCAAGTGGATATTTAACTAAGACAAAAGGTTTACATAGACTAAATCAAGTGTTTAATCATAGGAGTACTTGTATATTTTTTTCTGTCCTTGTCCTTTCCGGCCAAGGACTTTAAAGAAAACAAAACCACAACTGACCAAATGTCAAGGACCACAGCATATTTAGGAGGAGAAAAAGCTGAAATTCCATGCAGGACTACTCATCACCATGGCTCTGTGCTCATTTCACTCAGAAACACAGATTTTGACAGAACCAGGTCTCCAGGCTTCTCTTTCTCAGGTCAACCTATGTCATGCAAAGTGTACAACTATGGAGTAGAAATTCATGCTTTTGTGACAAGATGCTTAAATATTTAGTGAACTTTAAAACGCCTCAGTTCCTTAAAGAAACTGCATCTCGCCCACCTGCAGTTGCAGCAGGACCTCTGCAAACTGGTGCAGAGAGCCCTCACCACCACATGTGAGAGCAGAGGGCTTTCCAGGGAAGGGAAGGAAGATGCTGGCTCAGGTACCTCTGCAGATCAGGCATTTTTCTTGTTCAACATGCATTCATGCCCTGCATTGTGGGTCTTTCAATTGACTCCATCACCATTTTAAACCAAAAAATACTCAGACCATTTCAGTAAAACTGCCTCCTCCTAAAATCAATCCCCCCGTCCTACTGCAGCAAGGCTCACAGTTGGTTTTCTGCCTGTCGTATATGTTGACAGACAGAGAGATTTCTGATTTCTGAAGGACTCAGCCATCACAGATGCATAAAAAAAACAGTTTTGAAGCTCCAGAAGACATAAGGCAATAGAAAACAGTGCTTCAAATGCAAATCTTAGTGGGGGTCTGCTGAAAACTTTTAGGTTCCGATTGAGTTTGTGTCTGGTACAAATTCAGACCAAAAGACACAAGAGCACACGGTGGATGCAGCATTCTGCATTACACTTTTGCATTTCTTCTCAATCCTGGCTTAAAAACTAGATCCCTGTACTATTTTTCAGCATAACCTAAGAAACTTCTGACCTTGCAGAAGCCAAATTCCACATGTATGTCTCTGGTCTCACACAGCTTCCACACCTTCCTTCACACACATGGCTTTTCAGCTCTAGACATCCTTATTTACATTTCTGTTCTGAGTCACTCCCTGAGCTTAGCCTTCCACCGCATCCCTTTGCCAGAAATGAAATTTTGCATGCCAGATGCCTGAAAATCACACCTGTGTCCTGCAAAACACCCAAGGTGCCTGAGCCAACCTTTCTGCAACGCTCCTGTTTGGAAGATCTTCCAGCTGATTCCTGAGTTTTTTTGTGACTCCCAGCTACTTGCTGCAAGACAGAGACATTTATGAATGACTAAACCAATCATTTTTATCTTCCTAGAGCACAAGCGTTGCTGATGTGAGACAGATATGTCGATGCTAGTCCCTCTCTCAGTTTCAATGCATGAAACACGCAATACAGATTCCTGAGGAGCAGGATTTTCTTGGCTACGAAACAGTTAGCTGCTTGTGAAAGCCTTGTCTGAGTGGATGATTCTCAAGGCTTGACAGCCTGCTGATTCAGTGCAACATGAAGTCTCAGTGGAGTCTATAGCATGGCACAGGACAGCTCTGCAATCAAAATTGCATTTACAAAGCAAAATGGAAGTAACAAATTGATGCAGCTGCATATAGATTTGTCTCCTAATCTGTCACAGGTTTGAAAATAAAAGGGGATTCTATTCTCTTTTACTGTCAACACTTCAGGTACATAATAACACCGCTGTTAGTAATATGTTGTATTTAGCGGGCCTTATTCTCTCTCCTGCGCTGTGGTGAACTCCCTTGCTGTTAGCTACGCACGCAGACTCCTGAGCACTGATCCAGCTCTACAGGCAGTGCTACCAGAACAAAAAAACCCAAGCACTAATACCTCCATGAAGCCTCCTTCCTGAGAGAGCAGTTTTCAATCAACTCTTGAATTAATATTTACATATTTTACACAGCAAAAGTCCCACTAACCAGGGGTGCCAAATCCTTGCGGGTCCCACTAGAACTCTGGCAGCTCAGAACGTGCCAGGAGGAAAAAAAAAAAAAATCAACTCCCAAAGGTACTGTTATCAAAGACTCCTGCACACCTCCTTCTGCAATGAGGGAATGCCTAATGTGCATTCATTTGGCTAGCATTCCATTCATCAGGTGAACAGTTGCTCACGTCGGGAAAGAAGAAGGTCTCCTAGGAATTCCTGATCCCACAGGGCAGATGTGCCAGCATGAGTCCAGAGCAGCATCACACCCCAGTGACAGAGGAGCAGCTCCTCTGCCATTCCCGCAGGGTCGGAGCAGAGGGAGGCTGAGCAGAGCGAGCAAGCTCTCCTTCACTCAGCAACTTCTTTCTCAGGGCTCAGGAAAAACCCAGAGGAAGCCCAGGGACCAATATGGTCCTCTGAACAAACCCCAGTGCAGCAGCTTGGCTGATGTTCTTTCAGAAGTTGCTAACAGCCTTCAAAAACCCCTCACCTTTCCAGTGAATAATGACAAACTAAACCTTTCCTTTCACAGAACCCTCATCATTATGATGCAGTTTCCCAAAGCTCTGGCCCACAGGCACAGTGGTTTAAGCATCTTGTAAGCCATCCTGTAAGATATCTCCCAGTCTTTCTAAGACAAATAAAATTACTATTCCAGTAATACCTCTGAAAATCTTGCTGCAAAGAGATAACTTTGTAGGTCGTTGCTATTTAAGATTTCACAAGCAGTAGCATTTCACATTCACTAATTTTTTTCTTTATAAAAGTCTTTCCTTTATGGAGAGTCTTAAGGAGTTGTCCCAGTGGCAGCTGGAAGCATTCACCTCTTCTGGATTTCAGGCTGATGGAGAAGATAATGCCACTCCCCAGTATCCCTATTACATGTCAGCCTGAACACACAGTTCTGAAAACCACAGACTTATTGTATTCAGCTGCAAATTCCCATTCCATATTTCCACCTTGCTGCCTTTGTGCACAGAAGAAAATATGCAGGCCGAGTCAGAATTACCAGCTGCATCTTAGACAATCCAGTGGCCTTGGGTACAATTTTCAAACAGGCATGGGAAGTCCAATATATCAAACTGTATAAATTGCACACTGGCAGAGGGGAGAAACTCCAGGCTGCCTGCTCAGTGAGTATGTTTGCACCAGAGACACAATTTAAACCAGTCTGCACTCTGAATGGACATGGGCTAAACACACCAGTGGATGTGTGGAATGAGCAATGAGTTGGCCTGGAATAAACCTTGAGAAGCTACAGCACAAAATGAATCACAGATCGCTCAAGCTTAGGAGGAAGCTCTAGATAAAGGTAATAATAAAGACTGAAAGGAAGTGGAGGCAGATGAGGACAGACACAGAAGGCTGAAGTGTTTAATACAATCTATGCTTCTATCTTTGAACAAAATGCTTAGCACAATTACCTTGAGCAAGAGGAGAGAAACACAGGCAAGAGCAGGGATAGAGCAGAGTATTTAAATAAGTCAGATGAATTCAAATCAGTAGGGCCTGATGAAACTCACCCTGGAGTGCTTAAGGAACTTGCTAGAACAACCTCCAGACCATTAGTGACTGTCTTAAAAAACTCACTAAGAATAGTGAGGTCCCAGAGGCCTGAGGAGAGACAAATACAAGTGAACAGCTCTAAAAAGTGGAAAACAGGAATCTGGGGGTTTGTAGACAAGGTAGCATTACACTGACACCTGGAAAGATACTGGAATAAATTATTAATAATCAGTTTTTAATCCTCTCAAGCATAATAAGCAGAAAAGAGACAACTTAGATTTGTCTAGAGCAGATCATATCAGACCAACCTCATTAACTTCTCTTATGGGATAATTGGCTTTGTGGAGCATGGAAAAGCTATATATATGACGGATTTTGACTTTTGTGAGGCTTTTGAGACTGTGTGGCATGGCATTCTCCTCTCCTGAGGAGGAAAATGGCATTATTAGTTTAGTCCATAAACAGCAAGTGTCTTTCTGAGAGGAACTAACAGGAGCATCACGAGTATAAGAAGGTACTCATTGTTATTTCCCCTGTCTCAGTAGAGATACAGCCTTTACTGAAGCACTTTGTCCTCTTCTCCACCACATGTCAGAAAAAGACATTTTAAAAACCTGTAAAGATGCCATGGAAGGGCAAAAAACCACTATGACATTTAAATACATGACTTATCAATGTAAATGTACTGATAGAGAAGATTAAAGAGGAACATTGATTTCCTTTGGTATAAAATATCATTAGAGCAAGTTACAAGTAGGGAGGTTGTGGGATATCTGCCACAGAGAAGCTTTAAATGTGCATTAAGGAAGCCTCTGCCAGTAAGGATTTAGACACAGGACAGATGTGCCACTGAGTCCCTACATTTCTGTGTGGTTGAACTGCAAATACCCATGAAACTTGTCTTTGCACAGGCTCCACACTCACCTGGCATTCAGGTCCCTCTCTTCTCTAAAATACAGGCTTATTTTTTTTTTTTTCTGGGACTAGGAACCCAGGACATCCCCATCAAAGCCATAGAGGAAAGGAGAGTAGCAGATCTTTGGGAACAAAAATCCTATTTCTGTTCTTAACTTTGTGCACATTCATTTTTCTGTGTTTTACCTGTGTAATTCAGTGCAACACAAACTTCAGTCCTCTTCCCAGGCTGCACGTTCATCATCTTGTGTCTAAACCACCCTCAGTTCTTGAGAAAGCAACCAAAACTTACACAATTTTGAAAGAAAACAACCGAATGTCATGTTTGCATCACTCAGGATGAGAATAGGATTTTTGCTCCAAAAGAACTATTGCTATCCTTTACTGACTTTGGTAGTTATCTCCCAGTCCCCAAAAATAAGATGTCTGAATTTTGGAGACAAAGGGATACCCTGAGACTGTCAAATGTGGAGTCCTTGCCAAAGGAATGCTTGCAGGCCAAAAGCTTTCTTTCATTTTCCACTTACTTAAATGACAATAAATGACAAGGCTCGTCTTCCTAAAAATTATTCCTTACTCGTGCCCTTTGACAATTTCACCACCAGGATCAAACCTGAGTTGCTAAGAGATGCTAAATTACTGTGGCCTCCACAGTTTCTGATGTCTACAGGACACCAAGTGAAAGCTATGCCCCACACTTAACTACACTGCTGTGCCTTGAGGGAAGAATCTGGCCCTGCAGCCCTTTGTTTTAGTAACATCCTTGTCATTTAAACCACTTCCACCACTGAGATTATTATCTTCGATAGGCAATTTTAATCTTACTAAAGATTTTAGAAAAGCAGTCTCATGCTCTTTATCCACTATAATTAACTCTGTTTGGAAGACACGGGAAATGTTCTTGCCTTTCATCGGATAAGAGGAACTTAGACAAACATTTCTTCATTCACTTTCTTTGCCTACTCCAAAAATCTGATCTTTTTTTAACAATTTCTTTGCTAATCAACTTTCTTATGGGCAAGACCAATGTCATATTTTCTTCACAGCCATTTGAACATCTTTCTCATGCTGCCGTGTCCTCTAAAACTGCTGCAACACGGCATTAGTGGTAATTGTTACCATTATGTCTGGGCAATCAACTGCTTATGATTCTCTGGCCGGAAACCAATGCTGTTTTCATCAGGGCTACCAGTTAACAATGGTATTTTATTAGAGGACAGGCCCAAGGATTGGCAGCTCACTCTGCTGCTGTTATGCAAGACCAACCTTCTCAATTAAAGCTCGAGCTAAATCTAGCAGATTTGCCTCATGTCTGCCATTTGTGGCTACCACTGAAATATCCTTTCTCTTGTTTTGTGTTGTTATTCACGCATAGATTATAAAGTAAATTCTGCCTTGGAGACAAAACCACATATGAGCAGCTAAAGACAAAATTTGGACCCTTATTTTCAATCTGCCCCAAACCAGATTGTTTACTTGATTGACACTTTGTGAATTTTATTAATTACACAGTAGTTCCTCAGTGCTATTTTCTGAGCTGTGAACTGCACTTTTTGTTATTTTCCCTACTTTTGTATTTTTCCCTGTTGCAGAGTATTATTGTTATCTATGTTTTCTGCTACTGATCTGTTTCCTTTTCAACATCATTTTTGATATGTAGCCAACAGCAATGAACAAGCACTTTGGTTAATTTTTGAGTAGAAGTCTGCAGCTGGTGTAAATTAGCATTACTCCATTATTAATCAGAAAAGCTTCACTGCAGAGATATTTGACATTACCTATCTGACTCTATATAAAATACTTGAATTTTCAGTATCTGGAAAGCCCATCACTTATTTTTAGCAGGATGGAATTCTTTGTTCCTACCGTGCTGTTCTTCATAGTCAAAGCCAAATCCATGAGCAACAAATCTAACATTGAGCCACATTTACCCTAAATTCCCATACATATATATACACACACACACACACATATATATATATAAATTCAGAGCTACTTTTTCTCATTTTATCTGACTCTCTGAGTGACACAGAAAGAGCTGGGACAAGGCTAGTGTTCTAGTCTATACCTCCTTCCATCCCAACCTCTCCTTCTCTGAGAGGAAACCAGCTGCCCTCTGGGGAAGTCACTTGAAATCCATGAGACAAAGAGACAAAAAAGGAAAAAAACAACCCACAAGACTTTCCACTGTATACCTATGTGCCACTGGCACCATAATCAAGATTTTGTTTTTGTACATTTCCAGAAAGAAACAAAAGAAAAGGACATGCTTTTGTTGCTTGGGCATAGAGGGCAGCTCAGCAGTGATGATGTAACATGATTAGAAGTCACCATTTGGTCAAGCACTTGTTTAGGTAAACTTAATTGAAGCTGCAGGCAAACCTTGGGAATGCTGCTTTAACACACCACACCACCAACTTTATCCGAAAAACCTGCACTTAGCATTTCAAGAGAAAGTTATCCTCCACAAGACTGAGACGTGAATCCTACAGAAATCAGGCACACAGAGAAAGATATAAAATGGAAGCTCTGAAACTCTTTTTTTTTCCTTTTGGAGCAGTACTGAACTTTCAGTGAAGCAGATTGACCCTGAGTCTTTTCACCTCTCACTGCCTTGACTTGGCCTCTAAGCTGGGGAAAACATGATGATGATGACACTTTGCTTTAAAAATTCTATAAGCATAAATTACTATAATCATTTCTCTTATGTAAAAGTACTCCAGCTTGCAGTTTGCATGATGGAAATAATTTTCAGAGCTCCTTATTAGTCAGAGCAAGAAACTGCTCTTGGCTGGTGTAGGATACACAGAGCTGGCCTGTGTCAGGAGCATCCCCTCCCTCAAAAGCCCAGGAAGAGCCACTTCTTTAGGATTTTTATGGGCTGCTAATTTGGCCTGCACAGCTTGCTTAGAAGAGCTCGAGGGAAGCAGTGATATCACAAGGACTCTCAGTATGCATTTCATCAGCCAGCTCAGCGAGTGGAGATTACAGCCAGGTCAGAGACGGCAGAGGGCTGCACTGGCACCTCTGCCACCACCTGGCTGCTGCTCCAGACAGCCAAGGAAAGGTCTCTTCACCTGGCATGCACTCAGTTGGGCACTCAGATGATGGCAAGCATCCAAAACTAACCCCAAAGCCTTCCTGTATAAGAAAGTAAGCAACAGTTCTCTAGATCAAGCTGGTCTTGTTTCAAAAATAAGTAGACACTACAGGAAATAAATCTGCACCAAAGCTTAATTCCTGCATGCCTGATGTGGTCTTGTCTTGCAGCCTTTCCAGAGCGGTGCACCAAGGACAGAAGTGCTGACTAACAGATATGCACTTGCCTCTTGTAAATTTTTAAGCAGACCCAGCTTCTGTTCGCACAGAACTGTGCCCACGGCCCCCTTCAGCTGTCGTTTTCAACATGCAAACCCCTGGCAGCATTTCTAAACTGCATCCGCCATCCAAGAACCAAGCTGAAGCCAACATACATCAATATTCCTACTCCCACCGTTGGTGAGGGCAAAACTGCAGCTCCCCATAGGTGCAGAGATGCTGTTGGACACAGGCAGTGCTCTGTACACCCATTAGAGCAGCACAGATGTCAGCACCCACGGAAAAGCGGCAGAAATATCTGCACAGCTGAAAAGAGATTCGGTAGCGCTCGCCCATTGTGGAAATGCTGCATTTGAACTCCCTGCCAAAAACAGGAAGGGTTTATCAGGATACAAACTCATGCCACAGGCCGCTCCACTTCTTCAGGAGCCTCACATCACCAGATACAAATCTGCATTAGCCCCACAATCAGCAATAACACAATCCTGCATCCCAGCTGAGAGCTTCTTGGATTTCCAAGGCTGCCCTATGCCAGCACAGAGACATAATTGCCCCTGATTTATTTTGCAGAGGTTTTTCTTTTCTTTTCTTTTTTCCCTAAGTTAAAACAGGTAAGAACCAAAAAGCTAATTTTTAAAATGCGAGAAGGGTTTACAAAAACAACCTGACTTTTTCTGCAAATAGGCAGGTCAGAGCGGGGTTAAAGAGCTTAGTGGCATGGCATATTAAGTTAAATGGAGCATTCAGGACAGTTAGGCCTGCTCACATTCCACCACCTCTCAGCTGCTTTGGATCATGCAGCACCATGCAGGTAAAGCAATGCAATTGTCGAAGAGCACAAGGCTATTTGATCATAATAAACAAAAGAGTCCTAAATAACATCAACATTGACACTTGGAGAATTCATCTTGTCTTGCAGAGTTGAGAGGTTTCAATTATGCATTTCCAAGAGAAAAATATCTCCTTGTCTTGGATTAGAGACAAATATCCTAGGTGGAAAGCACTCCAAACAGGTGCCCCCCCCCCCACAGCAAAGGTTTCTAACACTCCTCTCCCCACAATACAGAATATCTCAGCCTAAAGTGGAAAGAACTGTTTAATTAACAGACCACACAGTGGAAAGGGAAAAGGGTAAAAGGGGTCAGAAAACCTGAACAAACAGCTGATGAGCTTAGTGTCCTTTTCCTCAGGCATAGCTTCCCCTTTCCGGGGGGCCCCAAAGGGGCTAGGTGAAGTTCCTCCGGTGGCTCCCTGGACGATTCTCGTCCGCTGTCCCCCGGGGCTGCTCAGGTTCTCGGATGAGAAAGCAAGTCGAAGATAAGGGTCCAAAACGATGAAAAACAATCCCAGGGAGGAAAAAAAAAACAACCCAAGCAGCAGCCACACCAGTAGCACCAGCCACCGGCAGCAGCAACTGACCGAGGGAAGAAAAAAAAACCAGTGTCCCTTCCTTCTCACTCCCCCGTAGGAGAGCTGGGGAAAGTTTCAAACCATCCCGCGCTGGCGGCAGAGCTCCCAGCTGCGGGACACAGTTAAAGCTACAGGACCATGTTTCTGGCCAAGCATACAAAATGATAGGGAATACAAGATATCATTATGCCACCCCAGGACACTCCTAAAGGAAGGGAAACTAAAAGCCACAGTGATAGTCAAGCACAGATACAATACAAAACCAGACTGAGACAGTTTTTACCACAGGAGATCATGGCAAAGGCTTACCCTTTTTAAAGGACTTTTAAAGAATGGCTGTCAATAGAATTCCCATGGAACTGAAAAAACTTGCCAATATTTAAGAAGCTGCTCCTATTCTTATTACTTTAATGGAAATTCTGAGTCAGAGAAATAAGAGATTCAACATTGAAGCCACACATCTTAGTGAAAAAGATATAAGGTTTCTCATAACACATTTCACAGTTTCCTCTTAGTTTGCTGAGGTCAGGCAACTGCTTACAAGAAAACAATTCTCATGAAGGAAACTTTTGGAAGCCCAAAAGTTCATACATTGATGGTTTACCCAAAGCCCCTTTGTGTGGTTGTGGCCAGAAGGAAGATAGGGTTGGTGGCCTGTGTGTCATAGCAGATTCTGGGCAGGGAGTGGGTATCACCTTACTTGGAGGAATTTGGGAAGCCACACACCCATTTCCACACTCATGGAAAGCACAGTCAGATCCTCACACAGATCCTTCTACCAAATGTCTTTCCCTGCTGAAACCAGATCCATGAACGGTGTTTTGCAAGTCCAGTTTTCTGCTTTACAAAACCAGTTGTTCTGGTCCTTAATTTGTCCTTTTCTGACCCAACAGAGCTGGCAGCTCCGGCACTATGCTTGGCATCAGCTGGAGACAGAGCAGCTGTACCAAGCACATCACAAATAGCTCCTAACAAGAAAAGCAAGGTTGATGACTCATCTCTGATTGCATTTTAATAGAGAAACTCAAGAGTTTTATCTTCTGCCTCTGCTAAAGCCAACACCTGTCCACGACCAGCACAACACAGCCATAACCCACAGAGCCTGTGCACACAGCTGCAGTGGTCTCTGCTTTTGTGGGTGTTTACATTCCTCAACCAAAAAATATATTTTGAGCTTCTGAAAGTAAATGTAGTAAGTGGAGATTTAGCTGGCTGTTTTCAGCAATATCCAAAGCATTGTATGCTCCTATACTAGCATATCCACACATAGGATCCTATAAGTATAGGATTTGGAATTACTTCTATCTAATTCTAATTCTCCTTGACCTGATTAATCTCTCCTGCTCTCCATGGGTTTTGGATGGTGACATTCCATAATACTCGCAGTAGATTTTATATTTTACAGGAAAAATAAATAGGTGAGATTTATATTTTTGATACTGTTTCCATTCTTTTATAATTTTTTTGCATTATAACTATTATTTTGTATTTTTTATATGGGTATAATATAAATGTGCCTGAAATATGAGAAAGTCCTCACCCCATGTATAAGCTAGGCCTAAGCATATATAATCATTTAAAACTCAGTCTTTCTAGGAATTTGGTAATACAATCATCTCAGTAAAGCATTCTTATGCAATGACTGTGTTCAGGAGTAATGTTTACAGTCAATAAAAGACATGATCAAGGCAAAAATTACCAGAGAGCCTTAATCACATTGAAATGTTTTTATTTTGTTTTTTTTCTGAAGTACCAGTTCTATTTTAGGAAAGGAATATTTTGGATCTTATTTTTATAGCTATAAAACTATTGATGGATATATAACTATTATAGATATATAACTATTGCATGTTTAAATTAGGAAAAATAAACACTTTAAAGGTATGCTCCTAATATATAGTAAACAGCAGGGGGGAAAAAAAAAAGGAGAAATAGCTTAATTGATCCATTACTTAATTCAGCCCCATGCCATAGCCATTCTTCTTTTGGAAGCAATTACAGTATGTGTACCCACGTTTATGGATTGCTCAGCGTTCCCCAAAATGGTGAGCTATACACCATACATATCTTGTTTCAGAAACAGAATGGCTTTTGCTGTTCCCACTAAGCCAAAGAAACGAAATGAAATGTTGACACACAAATGTTTTCCCTTGAAATCTATTTTACATTAATTACTTTAGGCACAGCCATATATACAATTCCTAGCAAAAGATTTGTCACAAATAACTTGTAATCTTTCACTGTATTATCAATGGGATATCTTAATAAAAAGAAGCTGTTTATGTGTGTATTTCGATGGCAGCACACTAAATGAGACCCAGATATGTTGCTATCAATGAACATTAAACTCCTAATACTAAGCTCCAGGTTCTGAGGACACATTTGTTTTCTTACCAGTAGTTTAAAAAATAAGGATCAGACTAAATAACGCCTTCCTAAACAAAGGAAAATAAGGGTTCAGTGTAAGACCTTGCAGAATTTAAAAGTTATTAGTACTTAATGCTGCTCTCAATAATAATAATAACGCAGACTCAACAAGTAGAGAAATCTGAGCAATTCTTTCCATCAGCTGAAGTGCCACCATTTATGACCTGGCTACCATGGGCTACAGCAATGCCACCCCTAATTTAACTACACTATACCCAAGCTGTGCTATCCTGCTCTATAAAGATGTTCATTACCCTGAGCATGCATAAAAGCGTTTTTAGAGAAATCCAGTATTATGTTATCTAATTCTTTTTGAATTCCATTGGGGAGTAGCGAACCCCAACCTTGGGTTCACCTTGCTGAGAACAAGAAACCTTATTCTCATGCACAGCTATTTATTAAGATTAAGTTGCCTGGGTAGAGCTTGTCAAACAAAACCTACCTGACATTAATGCATCAGGCTGGCAATTGAAATCATGTTTCTACATCAAGCACACGGCGCTTTAGTATCAAAGGTATTGCTTCTATAATCAACTAATGCAATTATATATGTATATTACATACATGCTTTGTACGCAATGGTGATGATACACTTATTAACATATTCTATTTAGACCTGTCGTCAATCTTTGTGCAGTTCAGCTATCTGGACACATCTAATATTCTCAATTGTGTAATGTCTCATTAAAGCACTGCTCTAGGACCAAGGCACAGATGCAATGGTGCAGATACAGCAGATTGGGGTAAGTTCTTCTATATCTACTGCACAGAGACCTAAGAGAGGAGAGCTGTAGGAGCTGAGCCCCATTTCTCACATATTTCTGGCTACCTTCTGCTACCACCCATGATATCAGGTTGAGAAACAAACTCAACAGAGAAAATCAAAATCCTGGATTAATATATTCTGCTTCTCAATTCTGGGCATCGCTCAAGACCATCTTGTGCTTGGAAAGGCAGTTCTCTCCGGCAGGAAGAACAGCAGCACATTCCTGTGCTCTATCTATGTCAAACTCATCCAGACTGAAGGCAATACAGCACAAAATACCTGGAACTATACCCCCAAGAACAGCTCTCAGCCTGTGCCTAAGTAATACCTCTGCAATAAAAAAAAAACCACAGGAAAAGTGGGCAAATCCACATTTAAAAGCAGCCTTGTAGCCTTGTTTGACTGACAGAGCAGACAAACCCCAAGGATATTCTCTGCATAAGCCAAATGAAACAGAAAGAAAGGATGGGAAAGGTCAGCGCAGTGGCACATGTAATACACACACGTCCTAAATGAGTAATCTATGCTCTAAAAGACTGCATTGCAGTTCCTAACATTCACAGAGGAAGCCATAGATGGAACTCAGCACCAGACTGAGCATTTTGGGAAAACAGTCGGTACCTCCCCAAACTGCAGAACAATGGCTTGCAGCAAACACAGATGATGATCTATATGCATTAGTGGTTACCTGCTGCTGTAGGGCACAACAGGCTCACTAAATATGGAGCCATAAATTGACTTTTCCAGTGGTAAGTCACAGTAGTATTTAAGTATTAATAATTCATTATTAATTACTAATTTTATTAGCCATAATGTAATTGGGCTCACAAATATTTAATTCCCCACAAATGTTTCACCATCCTTTTTTCCTTTTTTAATCTTAGCAGTCCTACAGTGATTATGTGTCTTTTTGCTATGCTAAAAATGTTCTTGTGGTTTGAAACATTCATCTCTCAAATAGCCATAGACGACTCTTGTTATTTTCCTTTTGTGCAAAGCAATGCAGAAACGAGCGCTCATTTTCACTTCAGTGGAAGCTTCTAACCCCTCTGTGAATTTTATCAAGACGTTACGTGTCTCAACACCTAAAAAGTAGGGCATCCAAAACCAGTGGCCCCTTTGGAACACGTAGCTTGTTGTTTCATCTGAACCCTCTCACTTTCCAGCCCTCAAACTCCTCCTCCCGGGTCAGTACCTGCTGTCGGCACCACTGGCAGCGTTACAGCTCTGAGCGAGGGCACAGCTGCGCACAAAAAGACTTCATTACCTTCTCATAAAACCAGGGCTGCCAATGCTGCACGAGACTTTTATCCAGTGGTTACCCAGCAGGAAGACCCCAAGAGGGGGTGGAGAACCTTCCACACAAACATTCCCAACTGGAGCTCTTCTCCCAGCCATCAAAGGTGATGCTGCTCCCCTTGCTGGCTCAGCGTGCTGATCAGTTCTGTCCGCCAGGCACCACGGAACCAGCACAACCTCAAAGAAAATCAGACTCGGCAGAGGGGCTTGCAACAACAAAGCTCTCCCCCGCCTCCCCGTCCCACTTCTCTGCTATCTAGAACAAGTAGCAGGAATTAGAGGCATAGAAGCTGCCTGGACTCTTCTGGAGACCTCCTCCCATCACTCCCACCTCACCCAACTGCACAGTCAGCTCTCTGTTTTTATGCAGCAAATGCTTTTGCACCTTCTGCCTGTGCACTCTCTCCATCAGAGGGAGTGTTTTCCATCCTGCCTTCACAAGCCAGGCCCTGGGACTGCTGTGCTGTGCCTTGTGTTATTCTGACATAAACACCAATCAGCTGCTAGAGTCAGACCCTTTCTTTCATAACTTTTGGAGCTGCTTTTGGCTTGAAGATTTCTTTTTCATCCAGTCAGCCTTCTTAATTGTACAGGACCAAATTTAATATGGGTTCACTACTACAGTAACTGTCTAAAAATGATGGCACAGCTTGTGCCAAACCAGAATATATCATCCAGGCATACAGCTCTGGCCTAGTATCTTGTTGGGGAGTAGGCACTCTTACGCAAATTAAAACAGTAAAAGAAACCGTTTGTTGCACTAAAAATGTTAAAACATTGTCAGAGGGTAATGAAAACCAAGCAGGGTTTTTAAAAAAGGATTTCGCAGACAGTAAGGAAAAAAATATGCATATAACAGTGAATACTTCTGACTTCTATCAGTCTTAAAACCATGCAATAGAAGCTTGGCTTCTAACTTGTGAGGACTACACAGGCAGTAACTGTGCCTGATTCATTATCCCATAAATAAACGGGCACCAAAGAGGAGGCTTAGACTAGTGGCCTAACACAGCAGGGTACTTATTCTCTAGCATTTCTATCCATTGTATCCTTCTCCTATTTCTGTCTTCATTTACCTCCTACACTCGATGTATTTCTAGGAAAAGGTTTTAAAATTCAGTATTCGTATTTCTCATAAAATGAAGATGAAGGTAAATAACATCATAACATAAAAGGAAAAATTATCCAAGAGACCTTGAGTATTTTTTTGCATTCATTCTCTATCTTTCCTTAATAGGAAAAATGTTGGTAGAACCTCTTTCCATTCCCATACACTAACCACTGCTAATCACACCCATTCAGCCTGTGAAAATGTTTTGCAAGTTTACCTGTTGACCTTTAGTCTCTCGATTCTTTTGTAAAGAGCGAAAAAACACAGTTTCCTGATCTAAAAGAGCTTATATGCAAACAACAGAAAGACAAAAAAGGTGCAAAAAGATGCTTTCTAACCCTGTCTTGTCAGAGCCAGCACTTCTGCTTTTGCAGTAGATGCCTTCCCTTTTTTCTCTGTCCATCACTCCTAGTTGGGATTTATCACCTCTGCAACTGTCACAGGTTTGTTGATGCCACCTCTTCATTCAAATTCTCACAAACTACGTTTAAGAATGACCTGTGAATTTGTGAAACAATGAAGGCAGAATGCCTGTGGTTGCCAATATCTTCAAAGCTGTGAAAGCTAGGAGAGATGTGAAAAATTCCCACTAATCTAAAAGTCCCAAATGCCTGCCCGGGGCAGCCCTGCTGTGCAGAGTGCTCTTGTTTCTAGGACTATTTAGGCACTGAGTTCTTCTTGAAACCCCTAAGGGCCAGACTTGTGGCTCAGTCAGCAGTTTGGGTTTGCCACCCAGCCACAGTCCCCTTGGATTCTGAACACAGACAGTCGTCCTGGCAGAATCAGATGTGCAATGAGGGACTACATATATACTCCTAAATAATCCAGAGAAGTTTCCTGGTGGGAGAGCACACAGCCATGACATTGTCGAAAAGGTCACTGGCGCTGTTTTGGCCCATTCCAGTTAACATTACTTCCAAATTTTATTAGGCATTACTGGAGGCTTAGCATATGCCTGAGACTAGTCCCAGTAGCGGTTTGGACATGGCTACACCACTACACAGGACAAGTTCTCATTTGGAGAACTGTTGGCTTTTACACTGATTCTTCTAGAGGTAGCTTTGTACCACTTTTGGTGCAGATCGTGGTGTTCAGAAGTAATGATGTTGGAGTAAAATACAGGACCAAATAGAAACGTAGTTTTGGAGAATGCAAGCAGAATGTTTGCTGTATGAATAAATATTTTTGAATGCTTGTATATGACCTCTCATCATTTTGTTTTCTTTTTAATGCAAGGAGGCATTAATTATATTAATTATATTACCACCACATATAGATATATAAAGTTTATCTCTCTGATTTACAGACAGTTCTAAGTACAGAGATTCCCACCCAGGCATCCCTACAAAGGGATGTACAAAGGGTGCACAGACTCAATTTCCACCTACAGAAAGTGAAATTCCTTACTTTTGACCATCAATGAAATAAATGGATTTGAGATGAGGGAGAATTATAAAATCATTATTATAATTATAACATCAGTTGTATTGCATCTATTTTCCCTACTATGACTGGAAACAGCAGAATCCTTATAGCAAATCATCTGGAACTTGTGTCAAAATAATGATGTCCACGCCAACACAGATGAGGTGATTACAGTAAAAAGCAAGTGAAATGTCATGTCATATATCCATTATGCTTACAAAGACTTGGTATGTCAGACTTCAGATTTCAAGGGGATCACCACTGCCACTCCTCTAAGCTTAGCCTTCAAGGATTTCCTTCTCATCTCCTTTTTCTCAGTGTATCTTGTATGACTTCAGCAGTGTTGCCAACACATGTTGAGATACACACTGGCCCAACAATTTCAAGATTGTTGGTGTTGTTTGTGATACAACCAACGCATACAGCCAAACTAGTCCGTGGCATTCCTCAGCACTTAACGAGTGCCCAGGCATATATGACCCTTCTCTGGGTTTATGCCAATGGCCTTAGCATATTGCTCAAGGCTAAAACAGCCCCATCTTCACCTCTGTTTTAAAGGTCAAGGGTATTATTTCTGTCTCCTTGAAAAGTCAGTGTTATTCAATGGTGAATGTGGGCAAGATGTAACTGAAGCTTGTGACTTTAAATGAAACAGGCTTCTTGTAAAGTTCCCAGGAATAACATTTGCAGAAATTAATTAGGAGGTAAAATCACACTGCATTTGGTAGTGGTTGCTCACTCAACATTCTTATCCCAAGGAAATAGGAGTGTGTGCCCTGCTGCTGCAAAAGTTGCATGCACAGGCAACCTACTGCAGAATTGCCAAAAAAATTCTACTGAAACTTTTATTACACTATTTTCAGTTCCATGATTGCCATATTTTTTTCTATATTACCTAAATTATTAATAAAAAATCAGTACTTTTTTATTCATCTTGTGTAAGTAAATTTGATCAGACCACTTGAGTTCTTTTTTTTCCAGAAAATATTTATTGACTGTGGAGCATGTCTGAAGAGCTTTCATAAAAGGAATTACTTTTTTTAGATAATTTTCACTGTTAGTATGTCTAAAGGAAAAACTTCTACTCAGTCTGCTGTTAAATTCAATCCATTATAAACTGTGAATGTGCAAAAAATTCCATCTTACTGAGAAAGTAATGAGTTAGAATGAGATTTTTCAGAACTCTCTGAGGGAAAAGGCTTCAGGAGCCACTGGACAATTAAATCCTTTGCATTTAGGAGCAAAGCATTTCAGTCAGCCCTTCAATACGAACATGATAGGATATTTTTGATAAATATTTCTACTCATCAAATAATATATTTTCAACAAAACATTTTACCAGCTCTTTCTGTCACCTACTAAGCTAAATAAGGCTCTGGTTACAGGGTGTTCTTCGTTGTAAAGAGCAGCACATCTCAGCCAAGACTTGAGCCACTTGTCATTTTGATTTATGCTCGGGGTGAACAGCTTGAATTCCTACACCTACAGCCTTTGGTACAACTCACATGTGCTCCTGGACTCAACTCCAAAAAGTGCACCTTAAAAATAACGCAAAAAGGGATTCATGCAGATTTTTCCTCAATTGCTTCCCAACATCTTAGCCCTGCTTCCAGTACATGTTTAAAAAACCCTCAGGATTTTAGCGGCCTTGGCTCACAGTCAGATACAGATTCTGCCAACTTCAGCCCATGCTAGTGTTTCAAATGCCTAAGCCAGTTTGCCAGAAGACAGACAAGTGTTCTTAGATAAAGTCTGATTTTCATGGGATGCTCAACAGTGAAATCATTAGATAATCACATGCTCAGAGGTACCTGACAAACACACGCCACTGTGCAAGCCCTGCTGCTCCAAAATCAATCCCCCCTCAAGGACTTGCCTAAACCAAGTCAAAGCCAGAGCAGGTTCCAGAAGCCGCAGGCTAATGAAGATCCCTTCATTAGAAAAATAGCCCAAATCTGCAGGACTCAGTTCCTGTCCTGCTGCAGCTGTTCCCCAGCCTCCTGGGAGAGAGATTCTTGGGAAGCCAAGGCTTACATGTGTCCTCCAGCTTGAGCAACCACCCTGCCCCACTCGCCTTTTCCTTCAGGATCTTTGAAGGCATGAAGGTGGCAACACCTGCCAAGGTGCATCAGACCAACTGGAAGTCAGCTGAGCAGTGGTTCTCTCCTAAATTTATTTCCAGAGGTTGACGTGAATGCAGTGTGAGCAGATAACCATGATAAATCTATCTAGAGATAACTATGATAAATCGATCTACTCATAAAGATTAATTGGGTCTATTTGCTCCTTCTGCTATTGTTATTTAAAGAATCAACAACCTAATTTTCAGTAATATCTTGCAGAAAAGAATATGATTTAGACTATTAAAAGTGTTCACCCATGTCCCTCAAGAAAAATGCCAAAGATAAAATTACAAATGCATAGGTAATTTATTTGCCCAGCCATGTGTATCAAAACCAAATATGTTTCTCTGCATATTCTGACCAAGTAGCTGCACAGTAATATTTTAAGACTAATTTTAATATCAAAATTAAACATGTTTGCATAACTGCAGTTGTCAGGATCATAGCTCAATGTATTTTCTTTGCACAAAACAGGCAAATTTGAGTGAAATGGTAAAGCTAAAGGGTACATTTGCCTGGGGAATTAATCAACAGCCTACATGGAATATGCACATTTCATTCCTTTTTGCTAAAATAATGGTGAATATGGAAATTTTCCATGTTTTAAAAATTAATAGTCCTTTAAGGAACAGATGCAGACACACAGTTTAAATTAAGAGACTTTAAATAACCAACAACATGTTCATAAAGCAAGAGACCCTCTAGGCCCACGACACCATGGGACACAGGCAACAAAACACCCAGGCAGGATTTACCTAGACAGAGAGAGACGTTCTTCATACCTCATAGACAGCATGAATACAGCATCCATAATGTCAGCCAGCATGGAGTGGCTCCAGGTAGGAAATGAGAAAGTCACTGAAGTATCCACTGCATTCGTTGTTTCTTTAATCACCATTCGCAGGAGTACACGTGCGCCCAGCCAGTTTGAATCGGGACGGATAATATCTCGTAAAAATGTGTTAGGAAAATGTATTCCAGCGCTTCTTAACAAAATCTGGGGGCCCAGGGTGGACTCACATTATTCTTGGAATATCTGCATTACCCTTTGGGTTTTTTTATAATTAAGTGAACAAACAAACAAAAACTGAAGAAACAACCGAGTAAAAAACAACACCAACAGCAAAATAAAAGAAACCCACAAAATTGTGGACCAAGTTCCCTTTTCTAGGTCTGGACAGAGAGGATCACAAAACTGCAGTTATGAAAGATTGCAAGGTGAGACTTGTGGTCTCACTAAAACATAACAACTAACCAGAATGAACTAAGCTAAATTCAATGCCTGCAAGTTAACCTTTTTCACCTTGACTGGCAATTGTGTTCATTTTGGCTTTCCATGGAATGGATGATCTCACTGGCTCTCCTAGGTATGGTGAGTTGTCCCAGTTTCTTCAGTAGACAACTTTGCTCTGAGGTAGAATTGGAGTCAGTCTCATCAGAAAGAGTGAGGCAAGAAAGAAGACATAATCTCGACTAAAACTTTTGCCAGTTTATTTTGTGTGACAGATAATACATTTCTAAAGACTTCCATGAGAACTCAGGAGAAGGAGGTTTAGCAGGCTATCAGCACACTTCGCAGATCATACTATATCACATTCATCACCAGCTCACATTAAAAAGGCCTCCTGTCCTTTGTTTGTTCCCTGTGATGAAAAACTTTCCTCTATAATGCAGTTGTTCGATTAATCCATACATTTGTTATAAGATTTTGCACATTAACATCCACTCACTCTGCTCCCAGTAAATCTTCAACTCTACTTGTTGGGGTTTATGCCTCTGTTTTCAGGTAGGAGGGAAACTAACTGAGCAAAACGATGAAAACGTATTAGCTCACCGCTCAACCTCTCATCACTTAAACACCAAAATGAGAAATAATTTTTTTAATGTCTGAAAAGTTCAGGTAAGTGTCTTCCAGTTCTACATCCCAGATGGGGAGATGGCATCAATTTCACTGACAAACATGTGCTGATGGAATTCCTAGCTCAGCTCTGCACACTGAAGCAACCCGGATAAGTCTCTGAGTCTTCAGACGTTTTCCCCAGGATAAATCCAACCTCAGCCACACAGCACAAGCCAACCAGGCACACAAACACTCATCTGAACGCTTTCAAACATTTAAAGGAGAAGGGCCTTTGGTCTCAGATCTGTACCCTTCTATCAACCCCTATCCCCAGCCTGACCAACAAAGTGCTGCAGGCCTGAGCATCTCTGGAAAGGAACCTTCAGAGTGAGAGCGAGAGCCAAAATGACAAAAGGTCTAAAACCAACAGGAAAACACAGGAATGCTGCTCCACATCACTCTGCAGCCACCACATCGGCAAGGGGAGCTCACCCTGATGGTCCCTGCTGCTTGCTTACGTCCTGCAGTCATTTCGGCAATACCTGACTTACATTGCAGGATGAAGAGATAAAGCAAGCAGTGGAACCACGATGCAGATTAAAGGTTAAAACAACAAGAGACGGATTAAGAAGGCATGCAAGGAAAGGGATCAAAGGATACTTTGTGTGTGTGATGACCTGAAACAGATCCTGCAGCTTGCATCAGCCAATTATGGGTTTTATTTTGGTTTGATTTAACAGCTATTTGAGAAGCTTGCATGAGCAGATTTAGATATCGTGGCTTTCAATAATTTTAGCAGATAGAGGACTAGAGATTATTGCTAATTATTTTGTTTGTGTATGAGCTGCCTTTGTTGTTGTTTTTTGTTTTGGTTGTAAATGCATATTATCTAAGAACAATTTTACAAGATGCAAAGTGGTAATGGTAAATATTATTGCTCATGTAAATATCTGTAACATATATAAATGAGAGTTATTTTCTTTACTGTGGCAGCACTAATTGTTCACCATTCAGAAGGGAGCTCTAAAGTTTTCTGCCTTTATGATATCTGGGTATTTATTCACCATAATTTGCCAACAGAACTTAGTTCAAACTAAACAAGATGCCTCCTCACCTTTTTTATGGTTACAATACCAGGCCCAAAAAAATGGGAGAATGAGTATTAAACACATAATGTAGGAAAAATAGCAAAAGTCTCTTACAGAAATATAATCCTGTCTATGGAAAAGGCATTTTTAATTTTTTTTTGTTTATATTTCATCACTTTTCTGTCATACTTCATGTGGCTATGAAGGTAAGAAAACCAGCACTTCAATGAGTGATTAAACCAAGCTAAAAGTTAATTATAATCTTTACAATAAAATTCCAAATTCAGTCCTCAATGACATAAGATGATTTACCTACCCCACTAGAAACATAACCTACATAAGAAAAATTGATTTTTCACAATAAATCAGAGAAGAGGGGCTGAGGGTGTTTTTTTGTGGTGGTTTTTTAGGTTTTGGGGTTTTGTTAATTTCAGGGTGGGTTATTTTAAGTGTAAGGAACAAAATAAAAATGTCTTATTCCCTGACTTGGATTTTCTTGAAATGGACCAGCAGCTGTGCTTTCCCTTCTCCCATGATAATGACTACATCAAAATCTGAGTCTACAAGTAGAATAATTTTTAATTTAAACTTAACTGATCAAACACTTAATAATTATTATTAATGTTAACATTAATATTAATATAAACAATAATAATTTTTTTAATCATCAACACTAAAAAATCTTCACCCTTATTTGGATTTCTTTTTCAGATAAAGAATCTGTACAGTCCTCAAGTTTTTTATGTTTTGCCCCAAATCATTGACAAGATGATATAACAAAAGTATCTATATTCACTTCATCCTTTTCCAGTATGAATTGAACTACTTTAGATCCCATTTCAGAGGTAGGACTTCATCCCTAGGTACAAATACCTCGAATGTCAAATCACATAATGAGACATCTAATTTTTGTCTCTAGCTTCCCTTGGGTGGAAGTAACTATTTTGACCTCATCCTGTTCTTCATTTTACATCTAGGTACTCTTTGTCTGTAGGACTGGAGACAATGTTTAGCAGATGCGTTTTCTTTACTTTAAAAAGGTAAAAGTAGACAGTGGGTTTGGCGAAACAGGGGTGGGAAAAAATTAAAAATTAGAGAACACCTACTAATTTTGTGATGGGCTAAGGCAATGCTGCTCCAGGCTGCCCTGACAATGGTGGCCTCTGGCCAGAGTGACCCTGAGAGCACAACAGTAGTCCTTCAAAAACATTTCTAGCCACAGAAAAGGCATTTCTCTGGACTAACAGCTGGGTCATAAGCATATATCTGGATGTACATCGACGCAAGAGCATAAAAAGAGCATTAAAAAAGGCACAAAGGAAACAACAGATGGAAATGCACTGTCCACCACCACTAAAAAGCGGAGGTGAGGGCATGTTCATAATTTCAGCAGACATCTGTCAAGGCCAGAGGTGTTACAGATGTTTATAGCAACCCAGGGCCTGTTTCACTCTCCTGAAGATGAACAGGGGTCTGCTTTTATACAGATCAAAACACTCACAGTGCAATAAATATGACAGGGCAAATACCTGCTGTAAATAAACACAGCTTCTGAAAAGCACTGTACAGTTGCTAAGGACTTGGTCTTGTGAGCAAATGATTTCTTCTCATGGCACTACCCAGATTTATTGCTTGACAGTGACAAAGGATCAATCTTTAATCAAAAATGTAAGTCCTAAAATGAATTTAAACTAATATTATAGTGTCATCTCTCATCTATTGCTCCTGTGACAACCAAAAATACAGAGGTTCTGGAACACAAGAAGCAGCGCTCAGCAATTTTCATTTGCACTCACATTTCTATTCACTTAAGCAGTTTTACCATTATTTCCAAAAAAAAAAAATTGACAGGATTTGAGAGAACCATAAAATGTATATTCCCAGTGTTCAGTGTTAAACCAAATCTCCCAACAAGGCCCTGCCTCGCTGCAATGCCACTGAAACTGGGCTCATGCCATGTCCTCTGTCAGAGGGTCTGCGCTACACATCCCCTTGGAGGTCAAAACAGATTTTTGGGTAACAAAGCTCCCAATGAAGCAGGGGTGAGTGAAGGGAAGTGTACTCTGCTTTTTCTGCTTTTTTCCAGAAAAAGCTGCATGGATGGGGAAAGGAAGAAATAGGCAAGTGATGCCTGCACTGTTAGAAAGGAGATGTACACATTATCAGCAGCATTTTTTCATGCATCTTAAGACTTACCAGCCATTCCAAAATCCAACAACCATGCCAGAAAAATTATTCTTACTTTTTTTAATAGGTTCCTCAAGTTTATTTTTTATGAGACTCTGATTTTGAAATAGACAATTTTATTTTAAAAGTAAAGACACTGGTCTGGTGAGGACGAATATTGGGACTCCTTTACAGCCAATTTAGAATATAACTTTGCAATGACCTAGGAGGGATGACAGCGTTCACTTCTGATGTGGGCTGAGGGTGAACCAGGGGCTCATTCAGTGTCTGATTCAGTAAAGACCATGTTTTCACCAGCGAAAACCTTGCTGGAAGCACGAGGAGCAGAACAGCTTGTCTTTGCTTGGATAGCCATATCTCAAATCCTGTGCTTAAAACCTTTGATTTGCTATTCTTTCCTAACTCTGAAACATTGCCTGAACAGGCCAGAATAATAATTAATAATAAACAATTTCACTTACAAAAATAGCATTATTTTTTTCTTCATTTAAGCCACCGTTCTTAAGCCCAGATGGATAAACTGCGAAACGAGCTCTCAAAATATTTTCCAAAATGATAAACACCAGCCTATGAACTTCAGCAAATATTTGAAAAGCTCTGACAGAGATTATAGCAAAAAATAAATAAATAAATAAATAAATAAATACAGACAGCTAAGACAGCTTAATAGGAGACGCAAAAGTCACCGCAAAAGCAAAGCAAAATAAATAATCCTTCACTGTTTCCCATGGGCAGGCAAGTGTTCTGACACACCCCTGAACTACCGATACGATTTCCAGCACAAATCCAAAACAAAGCCCCACACTGGGTACTATAAAGAAAATTAACTTTATCCCAGACAAAACCAGCACACAAGTGAATTTTGAACATTTGGGCTCAGTTCTAAGCCCAGAAAGTCATAAAAATTTGTTTCTCTCTAGGGCAGGAGAGCTGTATATTGAAGTAAATGGAAAAGATGTGATACATAAAGTCAGTCACATATATCTGAGTGCCAGCGCTAGAGATCCTGCCTGGATGACTGAAAATACAAAAAATAAGTGAATTCTGATCCAAAGTAATAAATATGTTTTATTGGAATAAAATTTTTAAATCATTTTGCTTTTGTTTGTCATTCACTGAAGAACATATATATCACTTTAAAGAGTCAGAAGGAAAGAATCTTTCTCCTCTAAGAGCATTTTCTATTTTATTTTCTGTTTTCTTGATTTACAAAAGGAAGATTTTGCATGTGATTCCTCCAGAACCTTTATTTCATTGCTTTCAGTACTCACCCATGTTAACAGACTGGGCTGTGAAGCAGAGAAGCTGAGGCAGCAATTTATATTTTGCTCTGCCATTCTTTCTGCAGAAACAATAATGTCTAAAAGAAGGACTGGGATAATGAGCAGGTGCCTTAATGGGCCAAACCACTAAAACTAAACCACTTAGTTCACCTCTCAGCATGTTCATCATGTATATGCACAGGCCCACATATACATAAGTAGGGTTTAGGGAAAATAAGTCTTCCATCATTATAAAAGGATTTATAGACAGAAACCTGAAGGAGAAGGAAAAATTATCTCCTTTACATTTTCAACTCTTTTACAACTGTGAGTTATTCTCTCCCTGTGAGTATTACATATCCTGATTTTCACAGACTTCATCTCCAGCAGATACCAAGCAGTACTGCTACTTTTGGCTAAAGGAATCTTTGCTTAAAGAATCACTTTAGAAATTATGGCATACACACTCCAGCCCATTATTCAATAAAGCTGTAATCACGTTGCCCTGTATTTGTCCCATATTAAATAATCTTTTATCTTTTCCACTTGAACAGCCCCTGCACACTGTTGCACAATCAAGGATAATACTGTTCTTCCAAAACATGATTGCCTTCGTTTTCATTTTCCCCTACTACTAAAATAACAGAAATAATAATTTTGCAAATTATAATTTTCCTTTCTTTACTACTAGCCCCTTAAGACCTACTCCAACAAATGACTTTATTAAAATATAACGAGCTTCTCTATTTGTTTTCTTCCTTTGAAGCAGAGAAGAATGTCTAGGGATAAAACAGTACTATGTTAATGTTTGGATTTGTATTTTGGAATACTGATAAACCAGTGTGGACCAAAAGTGATTTTTTTTTTTTTTTTTTTTAATGATCTTATAAAGGTCTCAAAATTACTTTAGGAAGAAAAAAAACCTCAATTCCCACAAGACCCTTTTTTTGTATAGGAAAGATAATTTTTTTATTCAACTAAAGTGTATAATACTATAAGCAAAAAAATAAAATATACACTAAAATTTTAAGAGTACACTAAGATGAAAATGTTGAGGAGTGGAGAATACAGTCATTCCACATGCACACACATGCACAAGTATTCAGAACCATCAGTTCTTGGCCAGGTGTTTACCACTGAGTCAGCTTCATCTGAACTGAGGGTCACTTTTGTCCTTCACTCCAACCCTGCCCAAAAATCACCACTCAGTCAAGGCTTGTGTGAAATGTTGATGACAAAAATGGAAAACGTTCTGAGTGGTTTCCACTAAGACACCAACACACAAACACTGATCACTTATGTGAAAACCAGGGACACATTACTGTACACTGAGACATTTCAGGAAGATATCTGTGCTCTTGGTTGAGGTACAGATTGCTAAATGCTGTATTATATTTTTCCCGCTCCATGTAATGCCATCATATTTCTTCTTCCACATCCATAAAGCTGGCACAAAATATTCAGCCAGATACCAGATGAGGCAAAACAAGAAGAAACAGAGGCAGCTCAAGCAATAGGACTCTCAGCTGGTAGTTGCACACTATTGAGTTATGTTCTGATAAAGAAATTATTTTAAGCCAATGAAGTATCATAGAATCATAGGATGGTGTGTGTTGGAAGGGATCTTAAAGATCACCTGGTGCTAACTCCCCTGCCATGGGCAGGGACACGTTCCGCTATCCCAGGCTGCTCAGAGCTCTATGCAACCTGACCTCGGACATTTCTAGGGATGGGGCACCCACAGCTTCTCTGGGCAACCTGTGCCAGTGCCTCACCACCCTCACAGTAAAGAACTTCTTCCTAATGTCTAATCTAAACTTAATGTCTTTCACTTTGAAGCCATTTCCCATTTTCCTGTCACTCCAGGCCCTTGTACAAAGTCCCTCTCCGTCCTTACTTCACGTACTAAAAGGCTACACTTAGATCATCCCAAAGTCTTCTCTTCTCCAGGCTGAAAAATTCCAATTCTCTCAGCCTTTCCTGGCAGGAGAGGTGTTCTAGCCCGCGGATCACCTTGGTGTCCCTCCTCTGGGCTTGCTCCAACAGCTCCACACCCTCCCTGTGCTGGGAATCCCAGAGCCGATGCCGCACTGCGCGTGGGGTCTCAACAGAGCACAGCAGAGCAGAGGGGCAGAATCCCCTCCCTCTCCTGCTGGCCATGCTCCTGATGCAGCCCAGGATGCCTAAATTAACTAGAAATTTTAATTATATGACAATATAATTAATATTGTCTTGTACTGAACCCAAATATAAGCATACTAAAAAAGCACAACCAACATAAGAATTTTGCAAGAGCGTCGGCCCCGCAAAACGCATACAAGTGCATAAGCAACTCGATCATCAGAGATGCAAAGGCAAGCAGTTGTGTGCAGAGCTCCTGTTGATATGGTGACAATATAAATTTAGTAGACAGTGAGTTTTAACTGAAAATTTGTCAGTCTTTTAAATAGTATCTAGTTCCCTAACAATATGTAGAGATACATAAACATATTTATATTCACCTACACACCTAGGAAAGCCAGGAATTTCTGAAATGCACTTTTCTTTCTGGCTCCAGTCATCCTGTTTATTTTTAATGTCATGCTGTGTGTTTCACATGACAGGCTTTGAAATTCAGTAAGGTTTTCTAAAATCAGATTACCAGCACTGTAGGGGAAGAGCAGCCATTAAGAGGAGCTCATGGTACAAACTGCTGCCTGAAGCCATTCTCCTGAGGACGGTGCTAAGCTCAAACGTGCAAATAAAAAGCAGTAGGAAACAACAGAGCAACCTTCTCCCCATCAACAGGAAATAAACAGCGCAATTCTTCATTCTCCACACTCCAGTTAATTGAGAGATGGCTACTATAAAATAGAGAGTTAGTAACAAAGTATATATGGACACATTAGTTCCTTACACTGTCCTTACACGTGGATATGTGTTTTCCGCTGATGGACCAAGTACTCTCTGAAACCTAAGACAGGACTGGGCAAAACAGCAGCATTCAAAACCCTTTCTCAACGGCTTAAAGAACAGCAGAAAGGGGTTGAAATATATTAAAAGACCCAACAAAATCCTGAACATGCTACACTTGAGGCAGCAGACTCGAGCCCTCTCCGGGGCATGGCTGCCCGAGATGCTCTCCCTCCTCCTGCTTGTTCCCCTTCCCTCTGCTGCAGGGGAAGAGGAGTGGGAGTCTCCAGCCCTCCAGAGTGACTGAGCTGCCCAGAAGATCCCTCCATGACCCACTTCTGTCAGGAGTAGCTGTAACTGCTTGAATTGCTTATTTTGACTGTGATAAGACTGCAAGTTCTCCCACAGCCAACCTAACAGGTACATCTAGAGCTCAGCAAACCCCACCACGGTAAACAACAAACTATTCCCATCGTTTCTGTGTCCAGAGAAAGCACTGGTATTGGCTGTACAGACAACATGCTTGAATTCCACCTAAGCACCCTTTAGGGGATGATCTGAAATGAACTGCTGACTCCAAGTCCAGATCCGGGGAGGCACAAAATGCCAAAATTCTGCCTTCTTGTGGACAATTTTGCCCCGGCAGAGAAAGAAACGAGGATGGAATGACTCTGGGTGCTCCCAGAAGTGATCACTGGACAACAGAGTTTCAGGACAGACCGTTTGGGGCTGCCGCTGCCTGCACCCTCCTGTTGCAGATAAGCCAGACTCCTGGCTTGAAAAAACAGGACTAAAGTATTTGTTAACAAACAAACAGGCCAGCAGCAGAACAGCTCTGTTGGTACCTCCGAGAGCTCTGCTGCCTCACACAGCCCCCACAGCACCAGCAACAGGGCTTTTGCTGAGGTGAACAAAAATAACCATGTAAATCCAGCAATGTGGGAACACACATGCCACGTCACGGTTTGCCCGCTAAATCATTTTTTCCTGAAGATTTTCTGTTGAAAATCCTGCCAGGAAAATAAACCAAACTCATGTGTTGAAGCATCACTCTCCTCTTGAAGGTCTAATACTCCTCTCTGTTTATGGTGGGGAATTCTTGAGCACAAATCTGACCTTCCTGTACTGGATGGGTCACCAGCTGTGTTCCATGGGAGCTAAGTCTCTCATCTTATTATTTAATATGCAGGTAATGGATAATACATGATCTTTGGGTACAGACATGCACTACATGTCAGTGGGAATGATCAAAAGGGGAGCTCTCCCTAAAACAGATGTTCCTTCCTATTTTCTAGATTAGAGTTGTATGCCAGAATTTTTTTTAATTTCAGAAAATACGAAGATTTCAACAGATGTGACAGAGGTTATCATTACATTGAGTACCCACACTTCCTTCCAACACAAGTCAAAAATCAAGTATTCCTTTCCAATGCAATTTCTTCAAGAAATTTTTCTTTAATGTCACACTGGTTTCCCCAGCTATCTATGAATTGCTGAGGTGACTGATCAAGCATTTAGCATCCAGCTTATCCACATCTGCTGTCTACAACGGCAGGTTTGCTGTACTGCATGAAAATGGAACTCTGACATTAAACTCATGGTCTACTGCTTTATTCCAAATGTAAAATTACAAGGGCAACCTAGAAACCTCCCAGTGAAGAGATCTAAACAAATCAGTGGGTTTTAATGAACATTTGCCAGGCAGACATGATCATCTTTAGAGAAAGTAGCACCACAAGCAATTATCACACCCCTAGGGATCACAGGTTTTGCAGATGAGCTAAGAAAAGTTGTGTAAATCGCTTTTTTCCCTCTCCTGCCTTCATAGGCTACTCTGAAAAATGTACAAAGCAGAAAAATGCCCGATACCATTGCCACAAGGAGCACTTGGAGAGCTGCCCAAGCATCCCTGCATGGGCAGAGCTGTGTGCCCGGCCATGTGGTGGCAAACAGAACTCTCTGTGCCGGTGCTGAGTGGCAGAGGATGCATTCAGTGCAGGTCACACACTGCTGCTGCAAAGCAGCCACCAAGCCTTCCTTGTCTGGCGTTTATCACCCCTGCTCTGGCTCCAGAAACCCAGACCAGAAAGACTGAGATTAATCTCTTCCAGCACACTGCTCTTTCTAACACCAATTTAAGGGAAAGATTTACCCCGATACACGCACAGTGGGGACCTACATGAATTGAATTTAACCAAAACCTTTGCTGCAAATTCCTTGCTGCTGTGTTAGGAGAAGGTAACAGCACAAAAGTCCTCATTTATATTAGATTAAATGTCTTAATCTCTCCATTATACAAAGAACATAGAACTACCTGCTAGTTAAAAGAAAAAGAAGCCTGGAGCAAAACACCAGTGATCAGCTCCCTCTGATTTCTGGAGTATTTGCAATGTTTTACTCAAACCAATCCATATGGTTTTCCTTCCATTTTGCATTTGGGGAGCCTACAGTCTAGATCAAGTTGAAGCACATCTGACAGAGCCAATTTATATTCTAAGATTTCTGTTTGTTATGTTTTGGTGGTATTGACCTTTAATTGTCGTTTGCACAAAGGCCCAGACCTTCATGCTTGCCAAGATCGAATTTATCTCTAAAATTTAATATGCAGAAGTGAGCTGACTGGAACTCAGCTGAGTAAGTTCATAAGTCTGGCACAAAGTCATCTAAGCTATTTTAGCATTTAAAATCCTGAAGTGGTTAAGTGTGCAAATCCATTATCACAATAATTATATTTTGGGGTACATCAGACTCAAATGAAAGAATGCTGGAAAACTGTCTCAATTTCTAAAAACAGATTTTTTACTTTATTGGGAAAGCATCATATTTAAAAAATCTAATCATCATACAAGAGCTGACAAAAAAAGTAAGGTACACTTTGCTACTGGCATATGAAATGCATTTTCTTGTCCTCTCATTCTTGCAGGTTTTGTTGTTTTCCCCCTCGTTCAAGCTGAAGGAGCAGATAGTGTTATTTAGACAGAAGTCTGCTCAAGAACCTGCTAAACACTGAGAAGTAGTTTCATAACCAATAAAAGTAATGAAGACCAAATTCTTATTCATTTGTGTCTCCTGTGGCTTTCCCTTGTGTAGATTTTCTGATGTTTAATAAGGACTGAATTCTCACAGGAACTTTCTTTCAGTGAAGGCAGTAATAGGCTCTCCTCTTTCCAGCTGCTTGTTCTCATAAAACTTCTAGAAATGCAGTGTCTCTGAAACTTCTACATGAGAATTTCTGCTTTCTCCTTCTCTCCACCTTTCAGCTGAATGTCAAAGGTCATCATAAAGAGGCATTCTCATGCTTAATGACCTCCACCCTTATCAATAGATTGATTTAAGTTATAATAAAACCAAGAGCATTCCTGAATTTTAAATTCCACAGCTTGGAAACCTCATTTTAACAAGTCTGAGAAGATTACCAGTTGATCTTCATCTCTGAGCACCATTTCCTAATTTCTGAGCATCCAAGAGAATAAAAGAAAACAGAACACTATTTCCCAGCATTACCACCATCTTTCCACTCCAAAAGATTCAAAGCCTATCTGCAAAAACAAAACCCAGTATTAACACACCAAAAGTGAATGCATTTCAACCCAGTGTTAGGATTGAGGTGGAGGAAAGGAAATTAATGAATGAGAAAGAAGCATAAGGGGAGAAATGAGAGGGTTGCTGGGTTTTTATTGTTTTCTTTTGCCCGAATACACAAGCACTAAACAAGATAAATGAAGACTTAAATCACAGAATAGTTTTTCCCTAGGCACATATCTGCAGCAGCACACTTACTGACATGCTTGGTTCAAAGGATTATGTGTTTTACAGATAAACTCCATGTCTTATGGGCAAAAAAGTATTTTAAGACTGAAGTCATGAACACAATACAGTCACTGGTGGTTATCTGCACATTAAAATCGACTCCACACAAGGAAAGGTTTAAAATCCTTTTTTCTTCCCTGAAACTCTCTATTCTGAGCTCCACTTCTCCCATACCAGGCTCAGTGAAGCTGCTGGCCTCTAGGCAGAAAACAACAGCATTCTCTTGTCTGCTTTCATATTGCTCTGCCTTGCCCAAAATAATTTATAATGCCATTAGCTATTACATAAAGAGATATGAACTCTCAGTTTTAGAAAGGAAATGAAGGAGGTGCAGGTTTTCAACTGTTGAAGCAGAATTTGACCAAGAGAAAAATGCTCACACATGCACTACAATAACTGAGGAGAATTGCTTCCAAAAGTGAGCTTTGTATTGGAGGCATGTTAGTGGCATTATAGTCCAAGAGGAAGTGCTCTTTGAACTTTCTAAGTTGCTTTGGAAGATACTTTTGGCTATATTTACTTCTCGTAGGTAAATATGAGCACAAGTATGTGTGGATGCGCCATGGTTCAACTCCACGGCGCAGCTGAACACCACACAGTCACTCACTCCCTCCCTCGCAGGTCAATATGCAAAATCCCAAAAAACCCTTACAGCTCTTGTAATAGGTTTGACATGATTTACATGATGTTCAGAATACTTTTTTTTAATTAAAAGATCCATCTCTGGATCTATTCTGGTGTTTGTTCAAAACCAGGAAGAAAGGAATTCACTATAATCGAAATAAAATATAAATAAAAAATTCTCAAGGAGAATGAAATGTTTGTAGAATTCAATCAAGAACAGGAAATATAAGTAACTCATTTCTAATATTATACTACTCCTGCCACTAAATTGGCTCTGTTTTTGTAGTTTTCTCCTAAATCAGTGGTAGATCATTAGTGTTATACCTTGATTTGTACCTTGAAATAAAATGGAGTGCTGCCTACATTATTTAAAATATCTTCATATATTAGAACATAGATTGGAAGTGATTCTTTCCTTCTGTTCTGCATCCTTACCTAAATGCTCAATAGTTGGTACAGTACTGAATAGGCAAAGTAAACACACTACTCCATTTGCTAGTGAATTTTCCCAAAACTCTGCCAAGATGCTTCCTCCACCCTGGACATCAATCAGAGTTTAATTGTTTAACCAGTTGTGTCGGGCACAAAGGGAAAGATCCAAAGTCATATCGAAACCTTTCAGGTGCCAAACTGACAGGAAGTTGCCTAAACCTCAAATTTCCGTCACACGCACGAGGTCACATGAGAGCTGTAGGTTTTTACACCGCACTGCGAAACCCTGCACATTCAAAGACCTGCTCTTGAATTCACTCACAGACACTCTCGTCTTTGCATAACAAACCTTGGCTCCATGTGCTGGCCTTTGGCCCACAGCAGCCCAGCATTTCCCAAGCAGGTAACATGAGCCAAACCACACCCCAAACCCATGGGGCAGAAAACACTCAGAGCACACTGAATCACTGAGAAAACCAAACCCACAGAAATCACAGCCTCTGTCAGTCACAGGCACGGCCACAGAAAGCAGCTTTGCGTTGCTGATGCAGTGACCATCGCACCAACACCCTCAGGGGCAGAGAATGGAAGCCCAGGTCTCTCCTCTACCTACATGGCTCACTCCCAGACGCTGAGGCCATGCTTCTGATTCCTTTAGCCCCCTGGAATTTCCTTGCTGGGTATTTGTCAATCTGATGTCCAGCTTCAATAGGAATGCCGGTGGACGATCTCCAGGGAAATGTAAGGGGGTGGTGAAGACAATTTCCCGACAGCACGTAATATATAGGCAATTTTAACCCCCACCTGCCTGTTCTGTCGCCCTGCGGCTCTCACTGTCTCACAGCCCTCACTGACTTCGCATTCAGCTAAAAGAAGAGGCCTCTTACCTCCCTCAGATGCCTGTGATGGCTGTGACATTCCAGTTTTACATTACACATTACTGAAGGCAGCAAACAAATCTCTTAGTCCCAGAAAAAAAATAATAGAACTGACTTTCAGAAATGAAGGTCTCTCAGGCACTTCCATCGGTTAATTTCAAAACTTCTGTCTCAGCATGCCAGAAGTCATGAATTTCATCCTCTGAGCTAACATCTCAAAGCCTGTAAGACATGGCCCAAAGTGCCTCCACATCATTCAAAAGGTGGGATCTCTGTATGTTTTTTGTTGTCTGCCAGGTCAGGTGTGTTAGTGAAGACCTACCTACACATGTTGCTGAATTCATTACTCTGCTGTAGCTTACTTCTGGTATTCAAAAGGCACATATCTACTCAGCTGGAGCCACTATTCTCATCCTTGCCAAAAAGTCTGGTTGCCTTTGGGCATTCTTCTGTTGGTTTTCCCTGGATAAAATATTCGTCTGTGTAAACCTAAAGCTCTCCATACCATCAAAAATGTGTTACACCTCAGGTGTTGAACATGAGCCAAACAGCAGCAGGAGGAAACAGTTTCTCCAAAGGAGGTGCTGAACACACACACACACGTAAAGCTGCCAGAACCCTACTGCTATGCTCATTCCAAAATATATATCTGTATATAAATACATTAGAAATTTTGTATAGCTATATCTGGCATCATTCACAGTTCCAAAAATGTCTTCCTTTGTAGGTGGTAGAATGCATATTTTTTTAGTCCTCCTTTTTTTCCAGGGACCAAAAAAATTAATATACCCATCCTGTTACTTCTTCTATTTACTCAGCAGTTTCCAAAGCAATAGGATCTATGCAACTCCTTTCCTTTTCCCTTTTGGGCAGGAAGATCTATCCCAGGGCATTAACCCTGTGGCAAAGCTGAACTTTTTCAGCTCGATTCAGGATTCTGCTGAGGGCTCTCCTGTTCACTCACTGGATGATATCTCCACATTTCCTTAGTTGTCTGCCAAAGAACTTGTTCTCTTGCTAAACATCTGATGCAATTTTAACCCAATGATGGATACTGTTGTCTTCTTTTTCTGGTCTTAGCACAAGTTGAGTCATTTTGCCTTTCCCAGATACTCAACATATGTGTTCAGTACATAGAAATTCAGCTCTATAAATCTGCTTTAGTCTTTTAATCCTCCAGCGCCTCTGGCTTTTCTTTTAGTGCTAGAACACAATTTGTAGCAATATATTAGACCATGCATGAGCATCAAACTTGAAATAAACAGCCACCCTGTTTGCTTTCAGACCAAGAGCCTATTCATCTTCTGTTCTGTTGCTAGCCATAGCTGCTAAGGGGGAAAAAAAAAAAAAAAGATCACTCAACAAATGTCACCTTTCTGTTCTTTTTTTGTGCACATCATAAAGGTGATGACAAATTCCCTGCCCAGCTGTGTTCCTTGCACATTTTCCCATATGCTCAGGTCACTGGGAAATGCCTTCAGCTGGTGTCAGGTTGAGCCCATTTGTTGGAACCTGACTTCCCATTTCAGCTGCGTCACCACCACGGGACTCTTCTCCCTCTTGCATGACTGTAATTGTTAATTGGTTTTGCTTTTAGCACGCACATCTTCCAAGGTTTTATTTGCAAATTCAAGGACTTCCAAAACGTCAGTTGAGAGCTTCAGATAACTGCCTGATTCAGGGGATGGATAAAATACAAAATAATTTGAAGAGTGTAGGCACTGAGGACACTGAAACCTATGTGCAAATTGGGGCTTTTACAACACAATATCCTGCCATTCGTGACTAGATAAATAAAGAAAGTGGAGATACTACTTTTGCTGATCCACAGGGAAGACAATCCTGAACAATCCAGCTATGGCTCACCTTTTCCACGAACAGGACGTATTTCTCCTTTTGTAATATTTCCACTATACCTTCCATCAGAAGGATGACACCACTTCCAAATGCCTCGGTTTTCTTTTTGTTCAGCCCAACAATCAGCAATTAATATTCCCTGCAGCTGGAATTTATTGTCCTTTTCCTTCATGAAACACTAGAGTGTCAAGAGAAGCTTGCTCAGGCTTGTCTTACTCACTGTATTCTACCAGACACCAACAACTGTATTATCTTTTTGAGCCATATGAAACAAGATAAAAGAATATTTTTCTCTTGGCGCTTTCTCACCTTTGCACTTTATTTCATCTATCTATGTATTTGCTGGGAAAGCAAAGGCCAGCTGATAAATATTTCTAAATCGTTCTGTTATCAGTAAAAATAGGTGTTGTGTTATCTGTCGCTTCTATCTTTAGGAGCTGAATGTTTGCAGCAGGGATTCAGGTCTGAGCATTGTCTTAACTACTTATGGTAACAAATCCTTCTACTACTAGGTCTTTGTTTCCATAGCAACTGTCCAATAATTTCCCAGATAACATTTATGTGATAAACAAGCCTAGAAATCATTGTTGACTCACATTAGAAGAAATCCTATACACTTTGTGCTGCAGCAGTTGCACTGTGTGGCGCTGAGGTTTCGTATTTCACATTAGGAGGTACTCAATCTTCTCCAAGAAGTAATAGGATTAAGCAATTTCCCCAAGCATCACAGAATATTCAACACAACTCATTTTAATGTGATCAGGATAAAGGCAACATCCTCTGCATCTGTCACCACACTATGCATTCACAATTAATTAAGAAATGCATCTGCAAGCAGTACCTCATTTAAAAGTGCTCCTTGAAGGAAAGAAAACTAAATAAAAAGCAGCCAAGCACACACACAATTCCGAGAACCTAAAAAATTTGCCTAGGAAATAAATAAAGATATTAAAATTAAATAAAAATCCTGAGCCATACCACAGGTTTTTACTCATCTTTTGGGTTACTTCTTGCTGTTGCATTTTGAAGCAAGTACATGCAATCAAACTGGGTGTCTGAAATACTGTCCTTATGTCCCAGTGGAAAAGTGGCACTGGCACACAACACAGCCTGGTGAGAGGGAGAGTTTGACAGAAACATGAATTCTCCTCACTTGCAGTCCTTCAAAAAATAACACTTCAGTGGAGCTGTGCAGGACTGCAGAACAGAGCTTCCTGGCAGGCTGGGAAATATGTACCCCAACAAATAAATAAAGTTAATGTCAAGAGCATCTTGAAGAAAATGAATCTGACATTATCATCTGTCAAAGCAGCACGGAAACATCAAAGTCCTCAGATGTCCATCACAGTCAAGTTCATCACACCATCACTGTACCACACAAAATAACAGCAGCCACCCACAGCCACTGCTGACTCCTGGGGAAAGCTGCTTTTCCATTTTGCCAAAACCTGTTGGCTATATTTTCTTATTTCACCTTCTCAACATGGAATCCAACCCACTTTGGGCACAGCACTCTTGGTCTCAGCAAAAATGAATAGTTACTGAGGCCACTGACATTGATTGTTACTCAGAAGAGCTCACCCCTAGTTCCCTTCATTTTCTAGACTCTGAAACTCAAACCATAAGACACTTGCACAAAACGAATCAAGTTTTTGCATTTGAATTAACAACCCCTGTATTCTTTAACCTGCAATGGACAAGAGTTCAGATTAGATTATCATTGTGCTCCCTTTAACCTTTAACTCTGAGCATCTTTTGTAAAAAATTATTCATTTCAACATGAAAATCTAGATTATAATCCTGTCTGCAATTATAGGTGCATGAATCATTTTTTAAGAATTCATAACAAACAGGTTTCTCAAGAGTTTAGCTGAGGTTTGCTCAGACCAATTTGCTGCTTGTGGTGAAACCCAAATATAAACAACATAATTGTCCTTTGAATTACTGAGTTAGAATCTCAATGAATAACTTGAGATTGTGTGAGATCCCAGAACTTCAGTCAATATAGACCACAGCCAGTGAACAAAAAATAGTAGGTTTTGCACAGTTTTGATCCCCTTAGATCAGTATCTTAATAAAAATAAAATAACAAAAAAAATCACAGCATTTAGAAGTACTTATAATGCTCATCAACAATCTGGGTTTTTTTCTGAATTAAACAAAAACCAGAGAAATATAATCTATTTTCCAATTTCCTAGTGTCTAGGAAAGCCTGTGTCTCCTTCTGTGACCTTGCTGGTCACTGGGCCATAGCTGCTATCCTTTTCACCCTGTCCATTGGAATCTGATGACTTCCCATCCAAGATGATGTTAAACAACCTCTTAAACACACCCACAGCCACCTTCCCTCGGCCACTGCAAAAAATTAACTCTGCTCTGGCCAGAACCAGGACAACAGACAAATCCTTCTGCAGTACAACAAGCAAGAGAAAGCACTCCATAACCAAGTGCTGTGCCTTGGATTGTCAAGCAGTGTCAGGTAACAGCTGCGTTTTGAAAGAAATCCCTCTGAGCATTTCCTGCAGCCAATCTCCAGCCAGCCATGGGCTCCACGTAGGAGGGTGAAGTCTCACCTACTGTCACCCATCCCCTGCTCCTGTCACCAGACAACGAGCCATCATCTCACTCCACTTCTGTTCACTTGTTTCAAACTGGGATATTCGTCCTTTGTGCTGTCATGAACGTTATGTGATGTTACAATCCTGAAATATTTCAATCTTTGAGCTCCTGTTTTAAGCATTAATTCATGCGTTTGAGTCCATGGGCTTGAGGCAACTAGACCATTTTACTTGCACAGTACGACAGCAGGAAATAGGGGAGACAGAAAGATTTATGCTTGGAGTAAGCATAAGAGAAGCTCAAAAAGGGAAAAAGCCTCTCAGGATTTAAAAATATTCACCTACTTTGGAATATTTCAGAGATCTGATAATCTAAGATACTGAAATCTCTCCCCAATACACAGCTGGTTTGAACCAAATAATTTTTTTCTAATCAATTTTGATCACAAGACGCAGGAGGAGAGAAAAACTAATGTGGTTCTAGACAGATCATTTTGGCATTATATCCACATTCAACACAAACTAGATTCCTCACACTTCAAATATACACTTCTGTTGTAGATTAGGAAGCTCTACAAATGGTGAGGACTAACTGGAAGAGACTGGGAGTGAAGGGGAAGAAAACGAGACGGCCAAGACTGAGTTCCCTTACAGAGCAAACATCCACAGTGATATTTTCAGATGTGCTTACATGCCTTGGTGACTTCTCATTTCCAAACCTCTGAAGTACACAGAAGGATTTTATCCACCTGCTTGAATCATCTAGGCCCATCTGTGAGGAAAGATGTTTGCCTTTGCTCATAGTCTGAAACAGCAGAATCTTAAAACTGCAAGCTACCAACCACTGCAACTCATCTCAGCAAGGTAACACTTCAGAGCACACTGGAAACATCCTCTGCTCCACACCCTGATTTCCTAAACACTGAGTCAAGTTCAGGGTGAAGAACCTTATTTATCAAGTGTAATCTTTATAAAAATAACTAGCTGTATTTCACCATATTACATCTTTTTCAGACTCACACATTTCTTCAGGAGCAGGAGACTGGCTGTCAGCCTGCTCCAACACTCATGCTTAAATGAGTAAGCAGAAAACATCTTTTATACAAAATAATCCTGAAAACATCAAGCTGGATTTTTAGAGTTTTTGAGCTTTCTCAGTGCTCTCAGGTTCTCTCTGAATAGACATTTGCAGTTGCAGCATTAAATAATTCCAACACATATGAAAAGAATACATAAAGGAGGTTTAAGCAGTTTCTGAAACCCCCATAATTACCAAATTAAATGGAATCTAATTGAAGTGGCTGCAATTCTTTAGCCACACATAATAACGGGATCTTAAAAGATGTCTGTATATTCTGCTTAAATAAAATATAAGTACTGGAAGGTGTGTGCCCTTCAGCTATGCTGATGCAGTTCCTTGAGGGGATTTTTTTTTTAGATGCAATGACTGGCATTTTTTCTTATTAGAAAATTGAAGATCTGGATCTGAAATAAATAAATAACAGTAAGAGCTTTTTTTATGCTACTATAAGGAACACAAATCAGAGCTGCACATCACATTCTCACGAAGTTTCACCAGGAGCTGGAGACCTGTGTGCCCTTTGAGCATTTAAAAATGTCACCCTGTAGCACAGAGAGATATGTAGAACTTATTCACTATTTCTGATTAAAATGCATCCTCACAGCCCTTCTGCTCACTGAATCTGATTAGTTATTATGTGTGATGCCTTGATTGTGATGAAAGGCAACCAACTGGGAAACAGCAAAGAAAGGTTAACACAACAGTGCCTTTAGGAACTCTGGTAGTAGCACTCCATAGTTAAAAAAACCTATGGTAGAAATTGTCTCTAATAAATATATTTATTTCATTTTATATTGGCTTCTTCAGTGCACCTCACACTGAGGACTGAATCTATTGGCTGTGCTGAAGGGAGGAAAAGGAAGGTGCAATGATACCACTGATGTTTTCTGTCCCCTTGTAAAAAGTCATTTGTGGTCACTGTAGATATCTCACATTTACCTTCTACAATCCACTTACAGAAGGGAAAAAGGCCACTCTGTGGTGAGCCATGGCCTGATGACAAGGAGATTAAAAAGCCCAGGTGATAACTGATGAATGTCAGAAAGGGGGCATAATCCCTCCAGACAAGATGGATGATGAACTCGAGCAGGCTGGAAATACCAGACAAGATTTTATTAAGCTGAATAAAAGTCCTTGGAGTTAAATTTTCATCCCAGGGTACTCCTATTCAGAAGAACTTTTTAAGGGGTGCTCTGTTCATAGCACACAAAAGGTAATTAAAAATTACCTGCTGGAAGATTTTTTCTATTTTTTTTCTACCCACCCAAAAGTCCTGAGATACCTTAACTTGAAGTCACATTATTTTGCATTTTCAAGGTGTACACCAATGTCTGGAGGCTTCTGCAATGCATGAGTTATAATTCCAGATTTTACTGGGGCTTCAGCACTGGGGAGGATGATCTTCCCAGCACACAAGAATGACAAACCATTCCAATAACCTTTTTAAATGGTTATCAAAAGGCACAAAGAATAGGATGATAAGGATGAAGGAGCAATTTCCACTCCTGGAGGGAAAAATAAAGCCAGATAAATAATGACAAAAATATTCACAAAACAAGTTGGAGTTCAAGAGTCAGATATTATTTTTCTCTTATTAATGTGAACATAATATTCAATGGCCATTGTTCATGAGCACTAAAATGATTATTCAAAATTTAAGTTTTTTTCATGATATTCACTCTAAAACATTTATCTCTATTTTCTTTTTTTTTTTTTAACATTTTTATCACTGGATCAGCAAATAGAGTTGAGGCCATTTAATAGCCTATAGCGATACCAAAGTGCAGTAGAGAGGCTTGGGGTGAGATTTTTCAGGTGACTCATTCCTGTGATGCTCCTGGCACCGAAGTCAGAGGTCATTGCTTCATTTGTCTTAAAAAACAGTAAATTAGGAATACAGAAATAAAATCTCCTTTTTAAGAAATCACTTAGAAAATTGTCCCAAAACTAGAGACCTCACACCAAAGAAAGTCTACAATAAATATCTCATTCCAGCTGTTTATGGTTTTGCTCTGCTAAGCTTCTGTGTAGCACATATAATTCTCCTGTTTTCACATTCAACCTACTTTATCTATGAAATTCCTCAACAATTTAAAAGCAACTGAAATGACTGTCAGTCAACGCAATGTGATCTGGATTCCACTTCTGACTGGAATCTACAGTTTCCTACGGTAACATATCCTGAGAGCCTACTTTGTGTCTTTGGATAATTGAGACATCATTAAAAATCCCCACTAAGTAACTACCTGAAACTCACAGCCTTTTATTAAAAAGAAAAAAATAAATTTAAAAAAAAATAAGTCTGTATGGACTCAGGGGAAAGTGGCTAAAAAATATGAGCTCCTAGGAATTCAGAAACAAATGGTAACTAACAATGTTTCAGCTAAGTGATTTCCCTCTGTGATAGCCAGGATCTGACAGTATTTGGTGGTGGCAGTTTTATCAAGCGACAAGCAGAAAGAACCCCAGGTCCAGAGGAATCACCAGTTTTCGGAGACAGCAAATGCACAGCACTGCACAATACCTCACTCACAAAATGATGTTTACTGGTATTTGTGAGGCAGCACCAAATCTGCCTTTTCTGTAGGTTTCAGAGGAATTCAGGATTTTCTTTCCCTTTTATTTCTCACTGGCTCTTCTCACTGACAGCCAGCTTTAAAATTTAGTGCCCACTTACTTATTATCTAAAAAAAATACACAGCTCCCAATCACTGGGATCTGCCTGCCACTAGAATTGCTGAAAAATATTGAGAAAGAAAATAAAAGTCTAAAAATAGCTTGTAGCAGTACAGAGGTTTACTACTGGAACAAATAAACAAAACAAACAAACAAATAAATAAATGGAAGATTTTACTTTATATGCCTTCTGTGCTGTTCTTCCAGAACAGCCAGCCCATAGTATAAATTCTCCCTTCCTGCAGGAAAGCCAAGTAAACAACCATTATTTCTATGCCTAAAGAGCCACTGCTTAGACAAACAATGGATTTCCATGGAACGCATATGCAAACATATGGGAACAGCCGCATCTTTTGCTAGTGAACCTCCTCTATTAGGCAGCCTGCTTGCAGTGCTGCTTGTTGCCTTTGCCTGGCAGCTCATTTTCTAAGAAGCTCACAAGATTTTGCAGAGATCTGTCGTGGCTGCTCAGGTTCAGCTCGAATACGCATTGCTTGCATGATTATTTCATTCCTTTCTTGCATACAAGCTCTCTGGAAATTGCCTTTTGTGTTGCAGGGTTTGTCCAGTATCAAATCCTGGGGCATACCCCTGTTTAAAAGATGACACACTTTATTAGCTTTCATTTAACATCTGCTTGTGCTGCAGACAAATTTTTAAAAAGCCCACATTATGTAATTAGCTCTGATTTTATCGATTGCCTGTTGATGTGTGTTACTAACAGCAAATTTGAGAAGCCTGATGCAGGAAAGACTGCAAACATTGCACAGGAAATTTAGAAAATGACTGCCACCCATAGACTAAAACCAACATAACACAACAGATGTCTGTAAGCAGCCACACGACAAAGAATAAGAACCCACATCAGAAAGGCAAGAAGAGCTTCTTCTCCAGACTTTCATCCTTGCTGCCATTTACAAATGTCACCACGTGGTAACTGAATGGAGACAGGAAACTAAAATTCCATCTCATGCTCCCTTTCCTTAGCTGACACTAATGTCTCACCACCCTGCAGCCTTTAGCTCACTTGCTGTCACAGCCTGCAAACAGGGTTAATCAGCTGTGGGGGGGAAAATGGTTATTTAATCCAAAATTTCCAGACACTTCATCTGTGATCTTGAGAAAGTCTATGCTGTAAAGATAAAAGCTGGAAGAAGAGATAAGAAGGTATTCTCTAGCTTTGATTAGAGTAGACGCTGATAGGCTCTCTAAGCTTTAAAATTTTATATAAGTGCTATTGTGCCAAATGATTTTGAAGAGATATCCTATTTCAGTCTTTATTTCAGAATTATTATGAATGTTGCATCACAGTAGGGAAAATTAAGGAAGGATGGTCTTAGCAGAAATATCCTGCCTAGAAGCAAGTGGGAAAATCTGTGTAGAGCAAAGAAACACCAGCTTCTCTTTGCTTTAAGTCAAAGCATTTAACAGCAATACAGAATTCTAAAGAGAATTTGGTCAGAGGGATGGTGGGGAGCAAATAATTACGGTGGTCAAGGAGCACTTTTGCATATTTTCACTTTTTATGGACTGACAAACATCACACCAAGCATCACAAGGCACATGAAGTAGGTTTTAATTCCCTGGGTCTGATTCCTAGGGCAGTTCTGTTCTTTTTTTTTTTCTCTTATTTGAAGACTAGATGATTTGAATGAGAATTTAGATCAGAAGGGGATCCTACGTGATACACAGTAGTTAGGATTCAAACATGCCACAGGCTCTACCCTTCCTGGAGACTACAGTGTTTTTACTACTACTACTATTATGTTGTTGTTCTTGTTGGAACAATAATTATAAAACTAATATTTATAATAGTAGGAAGATATGTAAAGTGATCTGAACTTTGTGCTTTTGTTGGAAACCCTGTGCAAGGTGAGAACCGGCGAGAGAGAGCTCCTATCACCCTGGACAGCGAGTAACTCCCCCCTCACAGACAGCTAATAACTTGTCCAGGAGGAGCTGATGATCCCTGCACATTGTCCAGTGACAGATGACTCACTGCACAAAATCATCAGTAGCTGCTGCAAACACCACAATAAGTTTGGTCACGTTGCAGAAAATGTCACACTAACAGCTTTTATAGTGCTTTCTGTCCTGCCTCTGACCATGTGTAGTACTACATCTCCTGTGCAAGTGCAATCACCTAGGGAATTTCATTCCCTCACAGTAGGCTCCTCTGAATTGTGATCCACCTGAATAAGCACCTGTCCTATAAAAAGCCATTAGGAGCAAAACCAGAGCAAAACAAAAACACATTTAAGGCACATTTCAAAGATACATGTTGAAAACTGAAATAATATACTGAATTTAAACACCATGGAATGCTCCCCTGGAAAATTCATGGGTACTTAAGCTTTTCTTTTTCTCCTAATCCTTACTGGCAAAGTTCCCATTAAGGAACAAGGCCCAGAAATTCCCACCTGTTAGCAGCAAGTCGAAGAGAACTATGGAAATACAAGTTGATATTTCCATGAAAGAACAAGCTTTTCCGTTCAAATTCCCAACAGCCACTTCCTTCGGGGATGCTGTTCCCTGACAAGTTGGCCTGGTGAAGACAGGCTCAGGAAAAACTTTTCTCACTAGAAAGTCATTCTGCTGCAGTGTAACTTCATATGGACAACTCCATCCTATTATGTCCAGTGCTTGTCCCAGTCCAGGGAATTACCATTTCCAAGTTTGGCAAGATTGTCTGTTGTACAGATATTGCATGGAACCCTTGTTATATACATTTATCATATACTCTAATTTTACCCAAATCCAGCAAGGACATTGCTACCTTTCCGCTGCCCATTTGCTTCCTTGCTGGCCAAACTGAACTGTAACCAGCCAGGGTGCACACATGAAATTCAGGAGCTCTACATTGTATTTTAAGAGGGAAAGCTTACCCCAAATGACTGTAGAGAGTTGCAGAATTGTGTAAATGTGGCACTACTTCATCAGTTCCTGCGATGTATTTCTCCTGTCACATCAGAAAGCCAACAGTGACATTAGTCCGAACAAATTAAGTGTTGTCAACTGTGTTAGCCTTCTGCCATTGCAGTGCTGTCTCCTGAATGTAGATCAGGCTGCATAATCCTTGAGGTACCCATAACTACACTGTATTTTTGGAAATAACTCTCTTTTCATCCTCTGCAATTTCAGTGTCCTTAATCTAACTTGCAACAAGTAAAAATCAACTGTGCTAGCCAGAAAGTAAGCATTTTATATTCTGTATGGAAATGGGATACATTTAAGAAGTGGAAAGTGGGATTATACACATCTGTTACAGACACAACAGTTCACACAAGGATCATTTTCAAGCTACTGCGTGAGCAAATCTATCTTCTGCAACAGAAAATGTGGTGAACTTGTAAGTGAACCAAAAGAGAGGTACAAGCCATTAAGATTTTTCTCAGAAACTAGATATTGCTCACATTTGGGTTATTCTAGGCACTCTACTATTGCAGGATCAGGTGTCTTCAAAACACATTAAACCATAGCTGTCATGGAGCGCTTATTCTGTATGCAAAGTGTGCTACACGGTTCATTTCTGCCTGCATAAATCTTCATGAATTAAAGGCAGAAGCAGGACACAGCAGAGGATTTGGGGTAGGAGATGCAGCTCTGACAAGGCAAAGGGAAATTTGGGGAGTAGCCCTGGCCCCTGAGCTGCTGCTGACTGTACTGACGAGGACAAGGAGCAGAGACACACACACGGAGGATACCTACAGCAAACTGTGCTCCTGAGGAGCTGGCAGCGTTCCTGTGTCACACTCCCCAGCAGGGAGCTAACTCCTGCTCCAGGAGTGCATCTTTGAGGCCTTTTTATTTAGAAAGAAGCTACATCTGGAAGCATCTGGTTTAAAGAAACCTACTCAGGGCTGAGGCAATCCTGTGCAGGCAAGTCCCCAGCGTGGCAGCTCCTTGATTGTCACCCAGCACAGTGTGCAGGTCTTGGAGTGCCATGGGAGAAATGAGTTCAGCCTTTAGGCAGACGTTGCCTTGTGGCCTCAGCAAGAAGAGCACAACACTACAGCTAAACAGCAAAAACACGTTTCTGAAGCTTTTCTCACCTGCAAAGTTGGCAGAGCTGAAGAGCATTTAAACTGGGAGGCTGGAGACAGCACAAGAAATGAAAGTATGAATGGCAGGGCTACAAAACAGTTCCCTCTGAGAGCCAGCCCACGAATTTCCCATGACAGCCTTTGTGATACACCAGGTACAAGACAGGTTAGATATCAACCCCAGCCTACCTTTACAGGAAACATTTTGTTTTCACAGCACAGTTAGCTAATACTGAATTATAAGTGAGCTCATGTGATCCTACCTATTATGCAAATACATTCATTATGATTCATGGTATTACAATAGGTAGTAAATGAATTGATAATTACACGACACTTAAAATAAATAGGATAACACTTCGTAAAATCACAGCTAAGCGTTACTTTTTACAACACATTACGTTCATATCCTCTTCTTACAAGAGACTGCAAGAGGCCTGGCACAGAGAGGCAATGTGGTATCTGCAACAAACCGACTGCACTGTGTTCTCTTTTCATTAGCAAGGAAGAGCCACCATGTATTTTAGATGCAATGAAGATATTTAATTAGAAAGCTGCCTAATGTACTTTTGATGTCTTTTCATCCAGCTGTTGACCACAGGAAACCACGTAGGATACTTCAGCTGACATGAACTAGATGATTTTTTGCCCCTCTGAGATGATAACTACGTTCATACAGAAACTTCCACAGAGCAAAGGCACTGTTAAAAACAATATCAGATGGAAAGCAGAATAAAATGAAGCTTTTTCTGGATTTCACAACAGCTACAGAAGTTAATTACTACCCTACCTCTATAAATGGCACAAATTTGGAGACTTAAAATGGAACTGGTGGTGTGGAAGACTTGTTTTTAATCAAGGCATGATGTACAACTGCATCTACAATTCCACCAAACCACTGACAAATCATAAAATGAGGCTCGGGAGAGAAAGATGTGGCATCTTTTCACAAATAGTAGAATCTGGGCCAGTAACAAATTATATTTAACTTCTTTGGGGGACCAAAATAAGGAATGCCAAAATAAATGCAGCAAACAAATCCGCAGCTGCAGCAGGAGGGCACAGAGACGCTAAAGGAGATTTCAACAGCACTGAGACAGAGGCAGCCTCTGCTGCACTGACTGGGCAGATAAATAAAGAACTTCAATTTCTAGCCCACTGAAGCTGCTGCTTTTGCAAGTGGAGCCTATCCATTTAACTTAAGAACACAACACAGTGAGCCAGCCAGAAGTCCAAGGACCATCATCTCCTCAATGACTGAATTTGTCTTCTTTCCCACAACTGCTGCAAAGCACTTTGGTACCATTTGAGGAATTTTAAATCATCATGGGTCCCACTGTTAGAAAAGTAAATGTTAAGCAGAAACATCTAATTCCTAACATAACAGGCAGCGTCAGAAATACCAGATGAGATCCTGACTTATCCTGTCACTCAGTGGCAGTAAATTCCAATAATTTTTTTATAACTGCACTTTCCAAGGCCTTTCTCACTAATTCATCTGTCATTTCACAATAACACGAAACTGCCCAGAATTTTACATGAAAAGAAAACAAACTACAGGAAGTTTGTGGCCCTCTCCATTTCTGAGGTTAATTGACATACAGGACCTGCAACAAGTGTGAATATTCTGTCAAGCTTTCTGTTCACTTTGCAGCCCTCAGCAATTTTAAATGAGTAGCGTGCTCTGGCAGTTTCATACATTTCCTAATTGGGTTCAGATCCCTGCCCTGAAAATAAGTGTAAGTGAAGCACCTCGCTTCTGCTACTTTGTTAAGGATCATCATCACTGTTGATTTCCCATATGGCCATCTGAAATGGCTGAAGACAGACAACTAAACTGGCAATCAGAAAGCAATCAGCAGAGGTTAGTACAACATCTGTCTTTCCCATTTTTTCTGAGGCAAAGTCTGGTGTCTAAAGAGACACCACCAAGTGAAACTTAGCCCCAATTCAATGTTTTACAGAAAAGTAAAAGAGCAATGTCGGAGCCAATACGAGATTGGTACAATTTTAAAAAGTAATTAAAAGGGAAAGCACATTTTAAACTAAGTCAAAGTCTGCCCTGGGTTTGCTACTCCAGCACCTTGCGGTTATGTGAAAAAGTGACATTGAAACTTGCCCAGAACCTGTCTGAAAATGGAAACAAAATAGCTGGTAGCTTTCAGCAGCTAAAAGTAGATGGGTGTCAAGCACAAGCCAGATTACAAGTAGAAAGGTAAATCATATTTCAAAATTCCTCCTGTAAGTCATTTAAGGAGATAGAATATAAGTCAGGATATATTAATATACATTTCAAACCTCACATAAAACTTCAAGATATGTTTCGTTATGGAAATCTCATCGCTTCTCCAAGGAAATGTGGCCTTCAGACCACAGCAAAATTAAATGTCCAGTTGCATGAGCCAGAGAGAAAGAACCAGTGGGAGAGCCCTTGCTCCCTCTATGTCACCAACCAGGCAAGACTGATATGCAAAAAAAACCCATCAACAAAACCCAAAAACAATTTTAAAAAAAGGGCAAAAAGACCACAGCAAAACTGCAGAAGATCAAAAAACAACTTGACAATCTCTGTGTAAGCTTCTTATCCAGTCTTCTAATAAACAGAATTTCACAGAGGCATTCAACAAAAATAATTTAGACACCTCATGAAAGGTCAAGTGTATTTGGTTTTTATAAATGCATATTCAATAACAGCTGGGAGGTTCACATTGCTCATTTCTGAATTCCTATGAACATCATGGCTTTAAAAGCTTCAGTCAACAGGTTAATGGCTAATGGCTTTCTACTCTGCCTACAAGAGGCAGGGGGAAGGAAGCAGCAGGAAAACAGAGAAAAGTATGGCAAAATACAGAATACAATGTAGAGAGGAAGACATGAGGAAAAAAAAGGAAAACCACATAAAAGTATAACAAGCATAACGTAGAGAAGAAAATAATCTCATTGTAAACAATGATCTCTATAGCATCTGCTGAAGGCAGCCTCACTTATGATCAATATTCCTGTGTTTTATTCTATGCGTAACTTTCCAAATAGAAATCTATCTGAAAAGTAGATCTGCATCATCTTTGAGAGGAAAAACATTTAAATTAACATACACTGAGACGCTGAAGATTCATGTTGAAAGTCTAAAATGAATACGAGAGCTTCCCACACCCAGCTGGAGTAGGGGGAGGTGAGAGAAGCACCTTGCAAGCTATGAAAGCACATTAGAATCTCCCTGAGTCCCAGGATTTCTCAGGAGCTGGGAAGGTGGGCAAAGAGGTGGAGCTCAGTGCAACTGCTTTTAACAGAAACCAGCTTAAGAACTCAACTAAAAAGTGCTTCCGCTTTGGTTCACTCCCAAAGCAGGATATGTGGCTTATTTAAAGAGTAGTCTGTAAATAAAAACCTTCATGGTCCTGACAGTACTCAGGTAATATCTCATGTGTTAAGTAGATCAGAGGTTTCTGCTCTTCTTGTAATTCAAGAAAACCCCAAGGTAATGTGAAATAATACATGCCCTAGTAGAAAGTAGCTGGAGAACTTGGAGTAAACCTCTGCTGTTCCTTCCAGAAAGTTGTCTAAAAAATTAAGTTTTATGAGCATGAGGCCTTCTTTTCCCATTCCTGAACGTTTTTACAAGCAGCAGCAAAGGTTTGGCCCACCCTGTTCCCAGACAAGGCCACGAGAACAGAGAGCAGCAATGTTTTGTGGCATCCATAGCCTTACGTATGCCGCTTGCAGCTTCCATCTGAGATTTGCACACCAAGCCAAAGAGGTAATTAAGGAACAATTAAATTAAGCTTTATAGGAGGTGATGAAAATGGCAGTAAAGGAGCAAACTACAGCACTGCAAACAACATAACAGCATTTGGAGCGCGCTGCAATGAACCTGCTGCCTGCTCTCGTGGTGCTGCCGCAGAGAGGCAATCAGGAAAGACCTGTGCTGGCAGCCACCTCAGGAAGCCCCACGGCCAGATTTGGCCCCCAGACAAGAGTCTTTGTCACTGTGATGTTAAAAAGGAAGCCTAAGGTATTTTCCCAGCTAGGAGCAATTACCAGAGTCGATGGCTCATGAGGAGAAATGCCCCAGCCAAGGCAGGGGGGTGGGAAGGACATCTTCATTCCTTCCCACCTAGAAGGGGTCTTCCTAAACCAAGGAAAGCCCCAGAGCCAGGCAGGACTTGGCCACACTGCTGGGACCAACATTTAAGAAAAAAAAAAACCCCAGCTGACTGAATGTGAAGGACAACAGAGAGTGTGAAGAACAGAAAACACAGGGGGATTTCCTTCCATACATACCACAAATCAGGTTAGGGCAATTTGCAGAGAAAAAATTAATTACCCTCACAAGATGTCTGGATAAGGTAGGAGATCCTCTCCTTTCAGACTGAGATAATTAATGGAAGATGGAGTCACCCTGGTGCATTTATGAGGCTATGGCAGGAGATGAGTGCAGGGCACAGAGGGTGACAGCTGCATCATGCCATTCCTGTCATCTTTGTTCACTTTTCTTTAAAGTTTTTATTCATTTACCCAAAATCACAACACAGTTTTACTGAAATAAAGTAACTACAAAGGGGTGAAAGAGTGTAAATTGAATGCATTCTGTAATATTAGTCATTTATCATTTACATGAAGTGTGTAATTGCCAAAAACTGCAAACAGATTGCAGGTCAGTAGGATCAAAATGTGTGCTTCCCACACCATTGAGGAGAGCAACTCGCAGTGTTTATCCATAATATCCTAATTTGAAAACTCAGGTCAAGATGCAGCTGATGATGCAAAGCAGCATCTCCTTAATCTCTTCAGAGGGGCAATGCTGATTTACACCAGCTGCTGTTTCTGGCCCCGTGTTTCACAGAATAAAATGCTCCTGACTGAGATCACAAGTATTTGTCACTGGTGAGAACATCCCCTGAGCCATTTCTTTCACAACTTTCTCTGCAAATGCTGCAAAGCTATCCAGGCCCTGGGTTAAGGCTCCCAGAATGGCATCATGGACCACAGAGCTGTGCAGCATTTTCTTCCCTCTCCCAGCTGTAGGGTGTGTATAAGCATAAATCTCCTCAGTGAAAACAAACCAAAGAAAATAGATTGGGGGAAAAAAACCCAAAGGAAAAAAAGGGTGATCCCTGTCTTCTTTTGTAAATAACTCTTAAGGCCACTTTCACTTTAAAGCATTTTTAAATATCAATAAAGTATGCATTAAATAAATTAATAACCAATAGGTTTTATTGGCAATCAGAGAAAACCTGCAGGGGAAAGGCACACTTGACACATAGTTGTTGTTTCTGTTAAAGACACAGGCACAATGTTAAAGATCACAGCCATTAAGTACTGAAACCAGATACACACATTCATGCAAACACAAACTAGAGATGCTCTTCAATGCAGGACGTTCAGCTGCCACTGTGTAGAAACAGATTAAAAAAAAAGGAGAGCGAGCAAGCAACACTGACAGACCGAGTAGAACAATGACACCTGTCTAAAATTCAGAGATGCAATCAGTCCTTGCAAATTTTCATTGGCATTCTGACACTCTCCTCTGAAAACTTTCTTGTACAGGCCAACATTTTTTTTCTATTATTCTATTATTTCTATTTTTTATTCCGGTTTTTTTCTACTGTTATTTTTGTTCATCTCAGCAGATATTAATATTGATACTAACATTACTCCCACAAAAACTACATTTTAAAAAGCTAGGTCCTTGCAATATTTGCCAACGTGCTGAGCAGGGCTTTTTTTTAAATTAATCCACCCTGGTTTCATCTCTATGATCACTCCCAGAGCCCCCTTCAGAGCAATTATCTGCTTCACATTAATGGCATTTACTTTATTTAAAAATTGGGATGAATAAGAAAGCCCAAGAATTACACCTGCAATTCATATTTTGATTAATTTAGGGTGTGAATAACTTCACATGACTAGCAGGACTCAGTCTTCCCACATTCAAAGCAGGCAGCAAAGAAGAGATAACCAGAAAAGTCCCAAAATATTTCTAAAAGTCTCCCCAGTGCCGTGACACGAAGAAGGGAGAGGTCCCTTCCCAGAGGAATGTCTGGATACTTTGGAGGTCCAGTCTCCAGCCACCTGTGGCTACACTGAAAACGATTCCAACTGCAAGGAGGTGCCACTTCCGTGCTTTTGTTTCCTGCTCATCTTATCAATCCATAGGGATGGAGTATCTCCTGGACCAAAACATGAGATCATGAGCTCCCAGGGTTGGTCTTTGTATCAGTCACTCAACAGTCTAATGGAGCAGGGCTTGATCCCCAACATCAGGGATAATTATATTGATCATTTCTCTTACTGCCTCGCTGTGGAGGTAATGGCTGTGTCAGAAATATGTAGGTACAGTAGGCAGAGACAGACAGACTGACCTTTAGTCTTTGCAGGGTCTCCACAAACTCCTGGGGGCTGGGATGTGAGGCTCCTGCAGAATATTGATTTCACCAGATGGGAATTGGACCTCTACAAAATCAATGTATGTTGGATAGACTTGGTGAAGTTTCACTGCCTTTGCTGAGTTATGCTGAGACATTTCACCTTTACAATGATACTGTTCCAGTTACTCCTGATTTTCATTTTTGTCTTATTTAATGACCATCTCAAGCAGTTCCTTTTTGTATCTCTCACCTAATTCATACTTGACCTTTTCCAGATTTCCTTCCTTACAGCAATAAGCGCACTTCAAAAGGTTTAGCAATCAAAGTAAATAAGCTCCCAGGAGCTTTCCTGTGTACCTAAACTTAGTTTCATTTACCCAAACCTATTAAAAGAAGAATCCAATATCCCAGACAGAGCTTCCCTTCTTTCCCAATGGCCTCCTCCATCATAAATTTCAGGTCTGTTGGTCAAAACCCAGCAAGTTAGTGCCTGCACCTGGTATGTAGATTCTCCCCCACAGAGGCCCACAGGCGTCCTCTCTCACTCCCTCCAGTTTCACATCTCTAAGAGGACAGTCAAAGCACAATTTAACATTGACAAGGTGCTTCTGTTCTGTACAGTAAGACTTCTTTCACAATTTAAATTTAAATATGTGCGTACTGGACAAGTAAGCTACGACACAACAATCCTCAAAGCAAAGAAAATTCAGATATCAGAACATGGTTTGGGTGGGAAGGGAATTTAAACATCCAACCCCACCCCACTATGGCCAGGGATCATCAAATATAGCTCTTCATTTTGCAACATATCTGAGTGTTGACACATCCAAAATACTGAAATTCAGCAGTATGGTGGGAAAACGTAGCAAGATCCTACTATTACTTAATTATACCATACTTTCTTGGCCAAAATTATCATACCAATGTGACCTACAACATGAAACATATAGCAAGGGGCAGGAATATACTGTGGCCTCAGAGAAGTATTGACTCATTTGCAGTAAGTCTCTTCCTATTATGAAAAAGATGCAAATAGCTACTGAAATAGCAATCAAAATTAAAAGGCATTTTCTTATCATAAATCAGGCTCAATGCATTAATTTTATGGTGTTGAAGACAGCAGCCAAATTTACTGACAGGCTGAACAAGGAAAGATCTTTTGCCATAAAGGACTGAAAGCCAGAAAAGGAACAAGGCGACTTGAGTGTTGATTAGACAATCAGGCAGAGCTTCTGAAGAGTTAACAAATCTAAAGTAATATAAAAGTAATCAAACTAAGTCCAGATGAGTGCTGCACACCTCAGTGGAGCCCAACAGCTGGTGTTCCTGCCCACCAGTCAGGTATTGTATAAAACTGTCCTCATGTGAATAAGAATGCACAAAGGCTGTCTTTCACACACAGAAAACACTGTCTGGGGACTGGGCAATTAACTGTGGTGGGAAGCCAAGAAATCTGAAAATGCCACGCTTAGAAAATACAAAGACAGAAGCTCACGGTCTTTGAGCACTGAATTCCACTCGCCTTGCTGTTTGTGGCATCTTTGGGGGCTACTGTGGCTCATCAGCTCATGCACAGAATGACACCAGACCCTGCATTGCTGCTCTGGGACGAGGCCACATTACACTGCAGTCTCAGGAGGCGAAAATGAGTGGTATGGGTTTGGGGTCTGATTCCGTCTGCATGATTTGGCACTCCCGGCCATGGAGTCAGTGGTTATCAGAGGCTTTTGGCCAAGGGTCAGGGATGTGACTGAATAATTCAGTCATGAATTCTTTAGAGAGTTCATAAAGTGTTCCTCCTAACAGACAGGCAGCATGTCAAAGCACAAACAATTCATCTTCTAAAAAACAGCATTATCAGGGCATGAGCTTCCCTGAACTGGAACCATGACCTAGCACCAAGACACTTACCACATAAATAACTATGGTAGTTGAAGATTCTCTAACCAAATGCATGCTCCAAAAATTATAATGTGTTTCCATTTCTAGACCTTCCCACCCCACAACATTTTCCTGCTAGCACTACTCTTTGCTTATGGTTCATGTTTCCATTGGTGCTATTTATAAGAAAACACTGCAAATCAAAATCTTTTTACACTTGGACGAATTGCTACAGCATGTTTTGGGATTTGAAGCTACAGAATTGTCTCTTGATCTTAATTCTTCAGGTTGTAAAGACACTTCCACCTGTTGCAGTGATCAGGGGCTCCCAGAGGTGTTACAGAAATTCAGAATAAGTGGAGACAATTTTTAATTTTTAAAATTTTTTTTTATACCTGCTGTTTCATCTAAGAGACAGGACATATGGGTATCAAATGTTCAGAACAGACATTATAAAATATAACTGTTCTATGTTTCCCAACATTGATCATCCAAGACTGTTTACCTTCCACCTTTGCGTAGATTATTAGAGTGAAATCAGCTTCAAAATTTTAGAAGGCAGCAAAAATAATTCCCCAGTATGCCACATTCCACACTAATATGCCTGAAGAAAGTTACCTGCTTCTGGTAGGCTTCTACACATCTGAGCAATCTTCTCCTTTCTCCTCGCCCAGTATTTCACCCAATCAAAAGTAAAGATGAAAAAGAAAGGAAATGTCCTCGTATTTCATGTGTGGGTGGTGAAAGATAAAGGCTTCAAAACTCCCTAGAGGGGTGCATGGCTCCCACAGCGAAAAGAATATTCAGCAGTATTGCACAAATCTTATGGAAAGGAAGGAAGCATCAAAGCAAGCATAGTCTCTCACTCCAAACATTCTTCCAAAGAAATCCACAAAAACAGTAAACACTTTCCACACGGATAGTACAATATCAGCATACTGTAACAAACATTAATACAACATTTTCTTGTTTACAAGTGCTTGGTTTATCCCAGCTAAACTAAAGACATTGGGAAAGGAGAATTGAAGCTGAGCCTAGAGAGAAGGGCAGGTGTGTGGGAAGAAGGCATTTTTCATCATCCTACTCTGTTTTTAATTGGGAACAAATTAACTTATTTCCTGCCCAAACCAAGGTTTTTCCTGGAGAAATAAGGGGTAATGATCTCTCAGTCCTTAGCCTCACCCAGAAGCTTTTGCATCCTATTTTCTGTCCCTGTCCCTTTGAGGAGACATGAGGAGAGAGCAGCTGGGTGAGTGTCAACCAACCAGGAAAACAAAAAGATTGTTCATGAGGCCTCAAAAGCCTAACTAAGAGGCAGATTTATTTCTAAAATTACAATTGACTTGCTTCTTCCTCCACGGTACAATTTTTAATACTCTTACAAAACTTCAGAGTTTAAGAGACTATTCAGAGAAATGTGGTCACAGTCATCCTTTTTTCACATTGTGGACTGGTTCAATCAAAAGAATTAATTATGAAGAGGTTGCAGAGGTCATTTTTTCAGGCACTAAATACTTTCAGATCATGACTTCGGCTGTGAGACAGATTTTCAGACGCCTGACTACTTTCTTCTGAGGCGAATATAAACCTTCAAACTGAAATGCTGGAGTGAAAACTGAACTGCAGCTTTTGCACATTTTATTCATGTCAGTTATGGTAAGTAATTTATCTTGAAAAAGTCATGAGAAAGAAATACTACATAAAGTAAATGCTACAGCTGCAGATATACGCTTGTGTATGAACCTTTTGAATGTGCAGTTTCAGATCACATCTAAGGAGTGCAAAAATTCAACAGTCCTGGATACAAAGAAGTTGTTCCCCAAAAGATTTGGAGTCTGGTTCACACATAACCTGACCTTTGGGAGAAAACTCTTCACAGCTGGAAGCATACCTATTTCAGGGGAAGCAATACAAAGCACTTGGATTCAAAACATGCTTAATAACAAGAGATCCCTACCAGCTCCTTCTCAGCTCTTCAAACACACAAAAATTCCACAAAGCTTACTCTCTCTCGAAAACATGATTCAGCAACAAACCTTGAGAAGTGGCGGCTGGGTGACAGACTCAAAAAGTGTCACCACCAGAACTGCAAAAACATCCTCAAAAAGGGATTTTGGGAGCAAATAGTAACTGAAAGTCTTTAGAGAACCAGCTTTCATCTAGACCTAACCAGGAGGCAGCAGCCCCAAGGACAACACTCTCAATCAAGTGTTTATTTTCAAGGAAAACACAGCATTTGGAGGGTTGCTCCAAATGTCTAATTTCAGACAACTAATAACATTATGTAAAACTCTGCCATTATTAAATAATAAACCAAGAAAAGAAAAAAAATCTCAAGGTTTATTTATTTTCCTTCTTGATATGGGGGATCAGAACAGAATTCCAAGTGCAGCTTGCTCAGAGTCATTGCAGATGAGCAGAATTAGCTTCCACTCTCATCTTTGCTTGAGTACGTATTATGCATATACAGATTCATGTACTCCACATTTTACCTATATATCTGTCCCTACAGGATGCTTGCTGTGCTTTCCCTTTTCTGTAAGAACTTTCATTCCTATAGAAAAGAATACACTCATGCAGGAGAATGAATAGCATTTTCATTTCATGCAGAACTGGTGGCAGATTTGGGCTTCACACATTTGCTTACTGAGTAAAGAGCCTTTGAGAAGGTGCCTTCACAGGCAGCTAAACAAACTCTGAGCTACTGGTCCTGTAAATACAGCCCTGCTGATGATTGTCAAATGTGCAGAAAATATGTAGTAGCCAATTCAAGATCATCTCAAATATTGCAATCACTGCTTAAAGATGTGGAATTTTTAAAAACATGCCTAACAAAAGAAAATAAGATATTTACTTTAAAAAGAAAAATCTCTACTTACTTTATATCTCCTTTCTCAACGTACTGATAGCTGCTGTCTGGTTGAATATCCTGCATGAAATTAATTCTAACTTTGGTGTCCTGGGCATACCTCAGAGAAAGAAAGAGATGGGAAAACTTTTCATTTTATAACCAGGCAAATGAGGAAAAGCTACATTACAAAGATTATTTAAATGATCACAGACATCATGTGAATCTATATTAATATTTTGAAAAATCTGTTTTAATTTTCCTTATTAGAATCAAAGGAATTTCTTACAGTTCAATTCCATTTCAAATCCAAGTAACTGAAATCTTTTTATAGTATCTCTTAAATGGATCATGTAACCTACATTTTCTTCTGTATTCATTCACTCCTCCTTTTCACCATTTTGTGTTGTCTGCTTCTCTCAGTCATTCTTAGTAAGTAGACTTCTGCAGTCTAAATTTTAAATTTAATAATTTTAACATGCACTATTTTAATCCTAATAGGACCTTTTCTTTCACTGCCCAGTACATTCTCCTTTCTAATTCTGCTTTAAATGTTTGCCTTTTCTTTTCAATATAGCATGTTAATTCACAGAATCACAGAATACGCTGAGTTAGAGGGGACCCAAAAGGATCATCGAGTGAAACTCCTGGCCCTGCACAGCATCATCCCCAAGAGTTCTAACATACTCCAAATTATCTGCCACTGGACATACACCTTCCTTTGTTGCCTTTTTTTCCTAGGGAATATTCCTGTTCAGCCAAGATGGCCTTTTGCCTCACATGCCTGACTTCTGACATTTGGGAATTGCTGTTTCTGTGCCATTAGGAGGTGATGTTTAAAAAGCGACCAGCACTGATAGACCCCAGGAACCACAAAAAACAGTTTCCCAGGGGACTTCACTCACTAATTCCCTGAGCAGCCTGAAGTCTGCTCCCCCCCATGTCCAAAGCTGAGTTTTGCTGGCACTTTTCCTACTGTCAACAGAGATTTTAAACTTGATCACTTCGCAGTCACTGTGGCCAAGACAGCCCCAGTCTCCATTTGGCTCACAAGATCCACTCTGTTGAGAAGCAGCAAATCAAGGAGGGTATCCTTCCCAATCAGCTTCCTTAGGACCTTGCTCCATAAAATTGTCATCCAGGCTTTTTAGGAATCTCCCAGCCTGGGTTGTACCAGCTGTGTCATGCTCCCAGTTAATTTCTGGCAAGCTGAAGTCCCCTATAAATACAAGAGCAGTTGACTTGGAAGCGTCCCTTAGCTCCTCAAAAGAAGAATCTATCAGCATCATCACCCCGGCTGGGAGCTCTACAGTAGATTCCCACTATGACATCCACATTATTTGTTTCTCCCTTGATTCTTCCCTTCGCAGTCACTGTGTGTCCCTGGGGGACAGCAGACTTCCTTGGGAGTAGGAAATCTACCACAACTACCCTTCCTTTCCTGTTAGCAGAGGAGGTCTTGATGTGGGGTACAGGTGGTGCTGTTTTAGGAGGCCCCACTATCCCAGAAGGACCTTCTCCCACCTCAGCACTGTCTGGCTTGGCTGTTGCAGAGCCTCACACCTGTTGTAGAAGCTGCTAATCCTACTTGTCTAAATTCTGAGGAGGAGGAAAAACATTCTTCCCTGTATGTGCAGGGACCTCCTTCCAGCCTTCATCTTTAACAAACCCTTGGCTGACAGTTCCTTGACTGAGAACCCTACAGGGCTCTGAGTCCGTCTGCTTCTCCTCTGCAGTGGACGTTCCAGACTCCCAAGAGCCTTGAGACTGCAGCGCCTCAGAAAATAATTGATCTCTCTCTTGTTTGTTTGCTCGAATACTGCTCACCTTGCTCCTTGCAGCCCTTTAAATCTCCCACGGTTGCTCACAGCACCACCCTCTCCTCACCTTGTTGGGTGCTGAGGGCTTTAGGGTCATGATGGAGCTGTTGGACCAGGTTTCTGAACTCAGGAACACCTCTGTACAGCTGGATCTTATCCCTGGTGTTTCCTCCAGCCAGGGCCACTTGAGCCCTGTATGTCCATCAGGTTGTACACACATCCACTCACAGATAAGTCACCCCACTATGAGGGGACAGGAGCAGGTGACTGAGTTGGTTCCTGGGCTTTCAGTCACTTTCCCCACTGTTCATCTTCTCTTTCTTTCTTTTTTCCTGACGCATTCTTAGCGACCTCCGTCCTCTCCAGAAAACACCTTTTATTTTTTTTTCCCCATTTCCTCTCCTTCACATTCTCCCCTGGTGAACCACTCCAACAACAACCACCATCAGTCTAAACAGACAAGAGGCTCCTCGAGGAGATGGTTGTAAGGGCTGCTTTAGTCTGCACAACTGTTCAGTGCTTGGCGTTGGCTTTATAGGGGATGAGACCAGCTGTCTCAACACACAGCACAAGGATCAGGGCTACCAGGCACAGCTGTTGCATTATGGTAGGAACTGCTACTTTTTAGGAATATTAATCAAGGTCTAAGCGAGCTTAGGAAAAAAAAAAAGGTGTGAAATCAGTTCAAACCATCCCCACCTTAACTGAACAAGATGTGTTCTTAAAAGAAGCCAAGCACACATTCCTAGAGGCAGGGAGTCAAGGACACACATTAACCCCTGAAGGTTGGTGTGGCTCCTTGCAGTCCCCTGTCACACAGGGAGCATTGCCTTGGCAAGGTCTATCACTTTCTGCAGAGACTCCTGTGCCAGGCACACACAAGAGCCCTTCCCATGAACTATGTTCTCCTAAGGGCTCCCTACTAAACAAGCAAAGATGGCAAAAAATACTTCAGAAACAGCACAGAAAAACAGTATTTTTCATTTCAAACAAATCAGATGCCTGAAGGAGAGATGATAAAAACATAGGGAGATGAGAATTATCTTCTTGGACCTCACATTCTAAAGTAGCAAATTTTTTGGTTTCTGCTTTCCCTCAACTCTTAATCAGAATCAAAACAGCTGCACAGTTTAGATGTCAATTGCTCTAATAAATTACAAAAAAAAAAACAAAACCCGACCAAAAAACAAAAACTGTGAACAAACCACTACTAATCCCTTCTCATTTATTATTAAGATAATCCTGCAGGTCCTGTAACTGGCATATTATATTATAGTGTACACCTGACATTTTTCCTATAAAAATCCTAGCACATTAGCATCCCAACTGTGGCAGGGTTTTTTTGGCTTTTTTTAAATGTCACTCAGGCTGAAATTATATGAAGTTTGGAAACGATGTTCAAAGCCAGAAGCCTATGAAATGCTTAGAAAAAGAAACTAGTGTTCACCCATCATTCACAAACTTTCCAAGCATTAATAAACTTTCTACGACTTGCCAGAAACAGTGTTATCTCTATTACAAAGCCCTTCTTTACGGCAAGGAATAATATATTATATATGTTAGAGATCTGTACATTTGCAGTTAATCAATTTCTATCTTAAAAGCCCTGCAGGAAAAAGACTGGTTTCAACAGTTTGTTCTATCACACTGCATTAACATGCACAGAGAATGTGATCAGAAATCTTGCCAAAGGTTTCCTGCATTCCCATTTGAACTCATTTTTGTGTTCCTCAGACAGCCTTCCTGCTTTGTTTATATGTTTATATGACAGAAGAGGGAAAGCAGAGATGAGCAGCAGGCTTGAAATCCAGATGTTCAAGGGATTGCTCCACTAGATCATCTTCACTCAATGCAAAAAAGTCTTGCTCAGCCCGATGGGCATGGGACCAGGGAGCTCCAAGAGGGAAAGGAATAAATAAACAGCTGAAAACAGAACACAGGAACTCCACACTTCTCAAGGCAGCAACCCACTGACTGTGACAAAGGACAGTGGTCATTAACCCAGGGCCACATTCAAATTCCTACTGGCAGGCAACAAGTGGCTGAAAGAGAGAGGCAATGAGCTACACACTGACTGAGGAGTAATGAAATGTGTGAGTGCTTACCACTTACACATCCATTAACTGTGCACATATTTATATTAAATATTTGTCACTTGTTCTTCCATGCTGTTCTGTGGCTTCTTTATTCCATTTCTCACCTCCTACAAATCATGAATGTACACAGGACAGAAGCATTGTCAGGACAGAGCATCAAAACTGGGATCTAAAATGGGCATTAAAGCTCTTCTATACTGCTGCAGCATTTTTGCTGAAGGTCTGGAAGACTTGTCATTCTTCTTTCAGAGAAATCTTTTAAGTGCCACTGGACTAATCTGGGAGTGAAAGCCCAACTCTGTAACAGCCCACTTTTATCACATGCTTTATTTAACAGTTCATTGTTCAAAAAGCTTGCAGGTAATTTGCTTGATATATTAGCAATTACCTTCTTGGGTATAGCTGGGTGTTTCTTCCTATGTAATTAAAATTGTTGAGTTGAGAAAACTAATCTAAGCCATTATAAAATAATGTAAGATCAGAACCTCTTCAACTTTGCTTTAACCTGGTTTTGTAGACTCCGAGATTTTCAATCAGATCTTAATTTCTGACTTTAGTTGAACATTATCCTTAATCTAAAGTGTCAGTAGTTAAATACATTTCACTTTAAAAAGATTTATGAACAAAGCTTCTTTCATTGCTTGGTACTTTAATAAAGATACAAGATGGAACTGCTCTAAAATGCAACTGTAGGAACATAAAGGGGAAGATTTCAAAATATGGCAGGTGTATTTCAAGGCAGGAAACCATACAGATGAAGACTTATATGGAACCTGTCCCTTTACCAGTTTTCTACCAAGCCTATCATAGAAACAAGACCTTGATCATGAAGCCCTGCCTGTGCAAGAAACAATCAAGAGACTGAGAAAGAGGCTTTTTAAACCTATGCTCATATAAATAAATAAATCAGGACTTGCATATCCGTGGCTGCTGCCCCCGTTTGTCTCACTAAGTACATCCCTGGAATCACAAACAATGCCTGAAAGTTGCAGTAATCAGGCAATTGCACCGCAGTCGTACAAAATAATTAGACACTTACTGCGTCCTCTGTAACCATGACCCCAGCAGAAGATGCTTTGGAGGGTTTAAAATTGACAAGTACGAGGGAATCCAAAGTGCAATTTGAAAGTTCATCCTGAAAATCCCTCTCCAGCCCATAGAAGCAGAGGGAGCTATTCTGCCTCTTCTCCTGGGCCCTGCTTTATTCCCCAGAATCCCAACTTCAAATCACCCACTCACCCACCTCCAGGACACAAATCATCAGGTTTATTGTGGCACAGTTCTTGCGTTGGTGATCTACCAAATTCTTCAATGGGATCAATAAACAAACAGTGCATAAGTGCACAGCAACAATAAGTTTTCTCAAAAATTTAATAAAACCAGTACATTTACTAATCTACTGCAAGAATTTAGTCTAGATGCATTAGATGACTCTTGTTTCCATGAGTAGTTAACAAAGGAGCTTTCCATACCATGCTGTCATATAAAAGCTGATCTTTAACAGTTAGAAAAATAGCAACCTATATTGCCCTACTTTTGAAAGCCAAATTTACATTCTCCTGTAACAAGACAAGAAAAATAATATTGAAGCCTCAGTTAGGAGCCAGTGTTCACAGAGCTGAGACAAGGTTCAGCCCCAGCAGTGTTACAATGCTGTAGTAATTTTTACATACTTTTTGCACAATAAATATGTTACCATGGATGAGGAACAGAGAATGCTCTTCTAAATCAAAACAACTTTAAAATTACCTAAAATAGACCTTGTCTGACCAACGTTTCTCAATAATCATGTTCATCCCAAGGTATCTTTCTACACACACAGCCACTCGGGCACTTTGAGGAGCTATTTCCACTTGAGAAAAACCTACCAAAACCTAAAATCTACCTAAAGCCAAAATCCACTATGGAAATGTAACAACCAGTCTGGAAAACCTTTTCTTGGATAGGCTCGTGAATTTGCAAGCGAAATATTTTTTTCTTCTTTCTTCTTTATATATTCCAGCTATTTTGGAAATTCCCAACATTTTGTAGGCCAATACATCCATCCACTAACCAGAATTATTCTTTGTAGTTAATCACATAGGCAAAATCCTTGATATATTTGGAAAAGCTATGAGAGCTCTATGTGGTAATGTTGTCATTATTTTTGATATCTAAAGAGCACCTTAAATTTTGTCTCTCTCCCATGAAAGTGGTATTTGCTAAAGAAGAGGCAAGCACATAGCAGTGACACCACAGCATCCTGTGGCTGGAACTGCCCCTCTCCAGTACCTTTAGCATGAAGAAAAATCTTTTCTAGCTTTGAAACTGTGACCGTTTAATATCTTTTAGTTCTTAGACTGGAAGAGGCACAAGCAACCGCATTTCACCTTGTCCTTTGCAGTCCTGATTTTTATAAACTTCAGTGACTTCTGCCACAGTTCTTTCTTGTCCAAGCAGCACTCCCAGCCTACTGGATCAATCCTTGCTCAGAAACAATTCCCTAACTGATTCCCCAACAATTCCCTCTCCTCACAGAAACTCCTTAAAGTCGGCTCCCCAAAACACTGTACCTGGAACCGCCTTTAAATATCCCCTGCCAGCTGATGCCTCCCTTCCTCCCTATCCTATTTCCCTGCAGTGCTCAAAAGGGGACCAGAGGAAGACAAATATATTGCCAACTATTCTACAACAGTTTGACAGAGCAATTTTCAGTTCTCTATAGCTCCTAGATAACGCTACACACTATCAGCTTTCTGAAAACCTAATCGGTTTTCAATTACCAAAAATAAAAAAATAAAAAAATAAAAAGGAGAAAGAGGGAGAGCAATTAAGTTTGAAGCCAACCAGTCTAAATTGCTCAATCTCACAAACTCTTAATGAAAAAAAAAAAAAAGCAGGTTTGTGCACATTTTGACAACCCAGCTCTCTGATTTGCTACATTAACATTCCTGGAGTCAGCCGATTCAGAGCAGTACTCAATTTTCACTAAATGTTTTAAGGGAGTAAGGTTCTACATTTCTTTTACTCTGAAAGCTGCTTTGGGGCATGCAGCCTTCGTATAACCAACCACTTTCACTACTCCCTGGGTATTCAAAACAGATTTCTGCGGTGTTTGCTTTATAGAAAGGCAGAAAGCAAAGACTGCTTGAAGAAATCTATCTTTTCTAAAATTCTTGTTTTCAAATTCACATTATGGTCAATCATGCATTACTGCAACCTTCCCTCATACTAACCTAAAGTCCCATGAACACTGTTCCAGATTCTTCAGGTGTGGCAAAGCATTGTATTAGCTAAAGCTGACAGCAACATCCAGCACAGACATCTTCATTGATTTGTACACTGCCCACTTCCTTTGCATTTTAGTGCACTGGCTTTCTTACCAGACTGGGGTTTTATTAATGTCTTGTTTTGTCTGGTGTTATTTGCAATCTGTTTATCTCTTGGAAGGGGAGGTTAAAAACACAGTAAAAGCTTCACATCATCAAATCCTAAGCTATGTATTCTCCATTTCAGATTTTTGCCGATTAGATATGGCTGTGCTTTCCCTGTTGAAATAAAATTCTATTAATGTCCTTTCAGACCTACCTATCACTCTGTTTTTGAAACTAGCTTTATTTCTTTGTTTACCTCCAACACATTACTGAATTCCAATGAAAAAAAAAAAATCCCTAGGGCATTTCACATTTACTCAAAGTCAGCTCTCCTGAAGGCAAAATGCACTCTTGTGCTGCTCCTCAAAAATGTGCTTGCATGACACCGCTGAATATAATGACATCTGAAGCTGAAAACCCCAGACAGGCACAGCTTCAGCGCAGTCTGTCACAGTGGGCTCAATTTACTGAGGGTAGGGCAAAAATAGATCATGTCACTCCAACACATTGCCTATAAAAGACGCCTCCGCGCTTAAAAAAAGCGGCCCTTCCAAAATTTTACACCACCCTCATTAAATTAAAATCTCCAAGCAGCTCGAAGCCTTTCTTGCAAGCCTTATCCATAAAACAATTTCCTGATCTCTTTCTGTAGCCTCTCCAGAGCACTGTGGAAAGCACCTGCAGTTATTGTCTCCACCACGACTTTGCTGCATCAGCCGAAATATTTTAAAAGCTTCTTGTTCACCTAATATCTTCTTTCTCTAAACATATTACCCTTCCCCTGCAGGAGATAGAATATTCATTTAATAAATTCTGTACCTTGCCACTTTCAGAACTGTTTTCAGTTTGTTTCCTGGGGGGTTTTTTTGTCCCCCCAAAGGCCTTGGAATTAATTCAAAATCGGATATCTTGGAGAAGTACTTTATCATAATTTCTATGTTATCTTATATGCAAGTGCATAAAACATTGATTTTTAATCTCTTTCTTCTGTACTGTTTGTTAGACTTTCTCCCCTGAAGAACAAAACTGGTAGTGCTCAAAGTCCTAAATCCTGGACTGCTTTTAAATGAAAAGAATCATGAAAATCAGAACATAATTACATGCCAGAAGAGAAGCAGTACACACCTGCTCAATGAAACCCACACACTTAGCTTTGATCACATTTCTCACTTTTAATTCGGCTAAAATAGGCTGCTGCTGCTGCTTTTATCCAGATCACCAGAAGCAGAGAGACCAACCTGGGCTCCAATTTCACATCCAAACTTCCAGAGTTACAATTTTTTTCCTCCAAATATTTACTTCAAGGCCGCTCTAGTTTCTAGTCATGGCCATACACTGTTGTCACACATTAATTATCCTCATTAGGCTAAACCCAGACACCTCATTTCCAACTGTATGGCTGCTCCCTCCATACTTTTTTTGAAACTGCAGGGTTTCAAGGTTGCTTGGGAAGGCACACATAGGAAGCTCAACAAACAGCAGAAAGGTGTTACCACAATATTTACCATCCTGTGGTATTTTTTTTACCTGCCCTTCTGGTTAAAGCTACCTCCATCTTACAAAGCACTCAAAACACTTTCAATGTGTCCATACTGAAACTATACCCCAAGTAATCGTCTTCCTCTCACTTGTCTGTTTTTGCACATCTTCAGTAAATTCAACTTCATTCACATATTCCCACTGTCACCTCTCTCCAGATATCTACAAGCACTAAATCCACTTGTTCTGGTTTGGGTTTTTTTTTTTCAAATGACATTTCTTTGAGAAATAGAATCATCCACAGCACTGCCGTGGAGCATTTCCATTATGTAAATGTTGAAGATTTCCTGCACCTAGAAATAATTCTGTGAACTGAGCAGTGGTCTGGAAGCAACAGAGATCATATGTGACGTGAGGAAGAAAATCCACTGATTTTTTTTTCTCTTCAAACCAGATCTACTGAAAGTGGCAGTACAATTCTAAGTGAAATCTGTAGAGACATGCACCTGAGGCTTCAATTCCCTGTTCACAAAATGGTAAGGATGTATTTGCAAGGTAGATTATGCAATGCTAATATCTGTAACTTCCATGTCCTATCACATTTGTTCTAAAAAAAAATAAGGCTTAGGAGAATGGTCTGGACTAAAGGAATCAGAAGGCTGATTCAGTATAAACCCTTCTAGTCTTTACTCCAAGAACACAACTGTAAGCAAGTGAACTGTATCCAAACAAATGACAAGTCCCAGCACAGGGAATTGTGGACAGCATCATTTACTACTACCTTATACCAAGTTGCAGGAACTTGCTTAATGGCCACTGTTTAAGCCGGGGTTTTTTAGTGCTTTTGGCACTTTTAACTGTTTGTGAATTACCCAATAACTTCTTTTTGAAAGCTCTTTCCATCTCCAAGTCGTTTGGAGATGTTTTTGTGCACACACCAAAAGAATCAGGGCAAAACAATACCCATGTGATGCCTGACATGCAGCTGAGCACTGCTCAGGATCTCTCTTCGATGCATGGTTAGAGTATGGATCAATGCTTGCTTCTCATCCCCACTCTTCTCATCAGCGCTGGAACTGCTCGAAGTGCTACTCCTCAATTTGCTCACTTCCAGTGCCACCACTGAACCCTTTTTGCAATGACCTACAAGGCGTTAAGTGTGTTAAGCCTCCAGGTGTTATGCCCCAGCTGGCTCAGCAGCTTTAAGGAGAAGGCAATTAGAGTCACTCTGGGCAATGCACAAGAGAAAAAATAAAATACTGGGGAGGCTGAGTAACAAACCTTTACTTGCAAACTTTAGAACATCAAGGTAAAATGGGGTACTTGGCAAGTTTTATAGCAACACCCAAGCAAGGTAAAGCATTTCCCAAAGCACTGACTTAGCAAACTTTAACCCATCCAGATAAAGCGAGGCTCTTCGCAAACTTTGCTAAGATAAACTTTAACTCAGCCAGCTTGAAGTTATGCAGACACAACGAGGCATTGACTGGAATTTTTTAGTCTGGCTCACTGTATTTTCAAGAAGAAGAAGTAAGGAGAAGGAAGAAAGAGAAAGAAAGAAGGAGAGCAAAGGATCATCACTGCTTTTGGGTTCAGCATGGTCCCAGCTGCTTTTAAAATCCAAGGCAGTCCTGATTCTCTGTAACCATAAGCTCTATTGAGAAAGCAGTTGAACTAAACAGTGCCGCAGAAACTACACTGTGCCTGCAGATGCAGCAGGGAAAATAAATAGAGGAGCAGAACTGGTACCTCTTCAGTCACATTGTTTTTGTAATTTTAATCGAGTGAAATGATTAGAATTTGCTTTGCCTTGTAGCTGGTATAAAGTAATCACCTTCCTTCTCAAAGCCCAGCACTTCAGGTAAGTCTCTGGCCATTGGACCAAGAATATCATGAGTGTTCATTATAAAGTGCATTGCTAGCCCAGATTTCATCTTGAGATTAAACCCCCTTCTTTTGCAGTTCTCCCAAACATGTGGATCATTTCTAACATCACTTCAAAGTGGCAGAGTTTGCCACAACAAAACCCTCCTATGCGAAATGCAATACCTCAAGACAGAGAGTCAGGCCAGCAAAGGCATTACAAATTTTTAGAGAGTCAAACCAAACTCTTCAGACATTTGGTGCCATTTGAGAAGTCAACCCACAGCAAGCACAATTCTGAAACGCAGCAAAAAAATTAAAAAGCCATCCAGAGCTAAAAAATGCTTGCCTGACCTATCCACATGAGATTGCCTCCCCTCTAGTTATTAACAATGGTCCATCACACAAGCTTAAATTCAGACAAGATGAAAAAGGCAACCCTTCTGGAAGCTGAAGCACTACTGAAATGAAACCACCTACAAAATGAAGCTTAGAACTTTCCCTCTTAATACTGAGATGGTGCCTCATTCACTGACCATTACAATGGGTCCAATTAAAACTTTTTTCCCCCCTCATTGCAGTCTGGATTTTAAGCTCAAAGTCTTTCCTAAGTCTTTTAAAACACATTTCAGAGCCCTCCAACTGCCTGCACAGGAAAAAAGACATAATGAAAAAATAGCACTTTCAGACAGGCGGAACTTTTTAATGCGTTTGACTGCAAGGACTTCACCCTTGGAAACAAAATTACCTGGGTAATTAAAAAAATTGTTGAAAGGAAAATATATATTCTAAGTGGAGCAGAATTTAATTGATATTTGACTGTAGTGTACACCACAGACCCTATACAGAAGGAGTTACTGAGGTGAAAGTCTTGACTTCACAGGGAAGGAACCTTTTGGGCGATCAAAACTAAAAAGCACCATTTCCTCATTTTCATTTAATTGCTTATCTGTGACCAGTCCAGAGGGAGAATCAGGCAGAATAAATACCCTATAGTATTACATACAAAAGTGGGTAGCCCAGGGAAGTGGGTGAGATCACTCAATGATCTTAAAGGTCTTTTCCAACCTCAGTGATTCTATGAAAAGCACATGATCTATATTTCTCCATAGTCAGTATCACATCTGATGTTGAGTATTTATTGTCTCATTAAACGCATGCTTTGCTTTGAGACACTGAGTCTGATTTCACATTCAGCCTTATAAGGACATCCAGAAAATATAGCACATTTTCTGCTGCTCAAAGCAGTCTCTCAGGAAGCCTTAATGGCAGTGTCCATGTAGTCTTTGGCAGACTGCATCAGGGAAACTTTAATGGCACAGAATCACTGTTTTGCTTGCTGCTAGTGCTGCTGTAAATGAGGAAAACAAATTTAATATGATTAAATTACCTATTTTAGGCCCCAAACGTTGGCGACTTATTTGCTGCAAACTATGTTTCCTGACAAAATTATGTTGCAAAATGCCCTAGTTATGACAAGCTGCAGCCCAGGCTTGCCACACAATTATAGCCAGGTGTACAGGAAACCTTTTGTCACAGCCCTACACAGAATTTCTGCTTTCTCGCAGCGCTTTCTGACTGATCTCATCGGGAGGCTGCGGTTTGAAACTCTGGCTGTTTCACAGCAAAGCCCGTGTGTGAGGTCTGAACACCAGGGCCTTAAGTAATATGGTCTCCCTCAGCCACAGAGAAAGCAATTTTCCCTATTCAGCCCTTAAGAGATGGGAAGAGTAAATTAAGGCTACAATTAAGGTTACAGCTTTTTAATCTGCCTCTCTCAAATTCTCAGCGTTTCCATGCTGGGAGTCACAGTCTGGATTGTGGTTACAAACTTGCTCCCATGAAACTTCCACCTCACTTAGCCAATAGCTCAGAAAAGTTTGTATTTCTGGAGAAGTTTTGTCCTAGACCCAGAGAGGATCCAGTTGGAGACCCTTGGTTATCAGTCACAAGCACAAACACCAAGAAGCACACAACTGTGAATTTGAACCATTTTGGCGCTGCTCATCAAGCGCAGTGAGACCAGCTTGAAGCCTCCCATCTGCCCGTGGTGGATCCTGTCTGCCTTCTTCCAAGCACACTTCCTTATTTTTGACATAGAAAACCTCTAATTCTGAACACACGCACACACCAAAAAAAAAAAAAAAAAAATTGCAATTTATGGATCAATACCTACTGTCTTCCGGGGAAATTTATGTCATTATAAAATATAGTTGGTGCCTATTGTTAAGAATGACAGAAACCCAGATGTTATTCTACGCAGTGTAAGCAAATGTAGATTTTCCAGACTGTTGCCTGAAGAAATTTTGGAACAATCTCTATATCCATCATAAACATCAACATATCCAGTCACTGCCACTGGAGATGGTAATTAAGAGCTAACTATATGAGGAAGCATCCAGCTCTTTATTTACTCCATAATTTAAAATGCTACAGCTAAGATCATCATTATCTAATTTCCAAACAAGAAGACTCGCTCAAGCTGACTGATTCTGTTTAGAAAATTAGCCCGAGGTTTATCTTTGTCACCACAGCCCTCACAAGACAGCTACAGTAGTTAGCGTCTGCCAGCTGATATTAAGTGAAAATGTGGGGCAACAGCTCTTGTAAGCAGACATTAGTGGTGTTTAACACTGTAAGAAGGGCTCTCACAAGAACAGCTGCCCCAGAGATTAAATAAAATGGGAGAGAAGTGGCTCAGTTTAGGACAAAAGGATATTATGTTGGAAGTGTCGATATTTCACCAAATAGTCCCAGCATTGCAGGGCAGAGGGAAAGCCAGAAGATCTGTGCTCACTGTTTGAAAACTGGCAGCACAAAATACACTCAGAAAAGAGGTACATGTAATTCACAAAAGCAGCTCTTTGTGTTGGCAAAAAGACTGATTGTGAAAATATGAATGGGGGTGTAAAATTTGACATTTCAGTGTCTGAAAAGTGACAAAGCACAGAAAAAAACAACCTGCACAAAGAGATCATCCCCCTGGCTTAGAGAGGCAGGTGATCTCCACTGGTTTCACACAGCAGGGTGCTACACTATTCCCATTTCACTCATACCTGCACCCAAAATACCCTCGGAAAGAAGATCCAGCCAGCAAGGTCTTTCCAGTCTTGCTTTGAGAAAGAAAACCAGAGAACCTGTTTCCATCTCTGGGTCAGTTGTTCTAATTCTACCCCCATGTCAGAGGTCTGTGTTCTCCTGTGCCAGAGCACATCTGGAACACACAGAGAGATCTGCTTCAAGCCTTACATTCTTCTCCCTTCAGAAAGGCTCTCCCCTAAGACACTGTCCTACCTCAGCTGCTCTGCTAGTCTGCTCACAAGGGCCACAGGAAATTTGACATATGAGACATTATCTCCTTAAAATGTTTCCCTCAGTAATCCAGCAGTGTTTACCTCAGCTAAATGTTTACCTCATCCAGCCATCAACTACTGTCATTGTTATTTCATGAACTGAAAAAAAGAAAATGAATCCATGGACAAAATAAAATCCCTCTAGATCAGATCCTTCTCCATGTAATATGAAGGAATGGAGAAGAGTGAACAATTCCAGCTACTACTGCTGTGTTTGATAGCACAAATTAATCATTCCAGTATATATGAAGAAATGCTGCACTACCATATTATCAAAGAAATAAGTCACCTCTGTGCAACCTACTTCAGCCCTCAGGGCTGATAAGCTAAAATCATGTATCCAAGGCAGTAGGACTTGAAAACTTGAACTGGAACAGAAATACCATTGACAAATTGAAGCTTATATAGAAAAAACTTTAATTTGTTCATTTAAAACTATTTTTTAAAATTCAGAGTTAGTGTCCACTCTTCATACAGGCCAATGACTTTGATTTCAGAAGTCTCTGCTGTGACCTGACACATGTCCTGCACCAGTCAGTAGCGGGGAGATCCCTTTGATAGCCCTGTCCACATCCAGCATAGCTCTAGTGCAGGGTACTGATGATACCTATGTTTTCCCAAATTTAAGCAAGAGAGGACATTTACCACGAACATTTGCCTTTTTTTTTTTTTTTAAACAGGCTGCACAGCTCTTCTTTGAAAGGGAGGTTTTGTTGATTTGTGGCCTAAAACTGCATCTGTTCATGGGACTGGTGCTCTGCAGGGATCCCATGAGAGGGGCAGAGGAAACACTGGCCTGTGTCTCACTTAGACAGTGCCAGGACAAGTGGATCTCAGCGTTAGGTTTAAAATGCTGACTCGCGGCCAAGTCTGGATGAATTTTGACAGCACATCAAGCTCATCGCGAGAGCGCAGCAGCCACCTCCCCAACCTGTCCTCAAAACCGCGCTCCTAACAGGGCAGCGCCGCTCAGATAAAGTGAGTCTCAGTCAAGATCAGTTACACCAGCTCATCTTGCAGGAGCAGCACTCAATTTGCTCAGTAAATACTCAGCAGTCAGTTCAGTACAGTCAGCTTTAAGGTTGTCTCCTATTTCACACTGCAAACACCGCGGCACCGCATCAACAGCCCCACTGCTGGCACAGACAGAGCTTTCATGTTGGCAGCATGCTGTTGATGCTTCTCAAACTCTGCTTTAGCATTTGGCGGGGTACATTAAAGGGAAGCAAAAGTGAGTTCTTGAAATAAATTCTAGTCGAAGTCAGCTTCCTTAGCTACCTGCCACTTTCAGAATAAATTAGTTCGTGCAGGGATTACCACCAGCATGAGCACCAGGCATCCACCCACGCAGTACATTCAGCTCTTACACTTTTAATTCATTAGTCTCTTCAGCTGGGTTAGAGGTTTCTACAACCTCTCTGGGGGTAAACAAGCAAGCTTAGATGACTTCCTAACCTCTTTTAAAACCTTTAACAAGGCTTTTAGAAAGGCAACAGTTGTTTCTTAACAATAGGGATTGGAAAGTTTTCTTGTACTGAAATAGCATTCAAACCAGAGCTGACAATGTCTCTGAAAAGCTCTTCAAATAGTAGTGGTAATGTACGCAAAACCTCAGGATTGTAAACCATTTAGATCATTAGATAATTTTAAATTACCCTCAAAAAGTTACAATGATGCTTGGAAAAAAATTTCCAATGAATTAAAATCATTAACCATGCCTGAAATGTCTTAATCTTACATTATTTCTATTTCAATGTGGTGCTCCTACTGACATGTTATTAATTATTATTGCCAACGTGTATTCTCAGGTTCTACATTAAAAGTTTCATTTTCTAATTAGTCTCTCAGCAAAAGAGCATTCCTTAACAAAAGTTAAGCTTTTTAGTCCTATTACACTCAACTTAAGACAATAAATCAGCTTTTCCTCTCCACCAAATACTTCAATTGAGGCAGAAATATTTCCAGAAAACAGAAGTATCACGCTTTGGTAGAAATAAGACAATATTTCAAACAGGGAGTTTTTAAATGGCACAGCTACCAAGATCATAAGAATGGATATATTATGTTAGACCCAAAAACCTGGTCATTCACCCCAGTATCTACCTCTAGCAATTTCTAGAGGAAGCAAGCAGTAATACACAGAAGTCAGTACAACAAACCTTCCTTCCTAACAAGTTATTAATCCATGAGAATGTTTCCCACATGACGATTTAAGTTCTTTAATAGCCTCTAGTGCGCTCAGTAATTTTATCTGGCTCATCCCCTGATTCACCAACCACTTTGGGGTTTTGTTTGTTCCAGAGAAAGCCAGGACATTTCTGAGGCATTACGTCCCCTTGAAAAGAAAGCCGCGGTGGCACTTTTCCAACGCATCACATTCACTTGTCGCTACTAATTTTATCCTTTGTGAAAGTTTGCTGACACATTTAGCGCAGAATCCTCCCACTCTGGCCACTCCCGAGCTCCGAGGTCCCCCGGGAGCGCTGCGGGCAGCGCAGTTTTGACGCCTCCTCGCAGTCCCTGGAGCTCCTCGGCAATTAAAGCCACAAATTACCCTGCGCAGTCGTCTTCACAGAGCGTGGGAAGTGTGGAACACTGTTGATGTCCCTCTGGAAGCTACCTGTGTCACACGGCACGGCACGGTCCCGGCGGGCTGCCGGCGGGCGCAGGGCGGCACTGACTGCGATGGGAGATGCGCGTACGGAGCGAGAGCTCCAGCATCGCTCACTGATCCCTGGGGAAAACACCGAGCTGGGGACCAGACTGTGAATCTCCTGACTCGATTTCTCCTGGCTGTTACCAAAGCGTTTGTATTTTTCCTGCCCGGAGCCTTTCCATCCCTCCCACTGGCAGGGATGGAAATCCCTCCTTTCACCTTTGCTTGGGGCCAGCAGTGCCCTTTTTGTGGGACACTGGAGACACTGTGGGGTGGGATGGGGAGCAAGAAGGGCAAGGTGTGCTTCAAGGGTGGGAAGCAAAGGCTGTATTAATCAGCTAGGAGTGTAAATGAAATCTTTTCTCACTGCCTTTGAAGCTCATTTTAGGCAGAGCATCTAGATCCGGAACCTGGAGCCAGCATTTAAAATACGTTGCTTGTAAAGCACACTGACATCACAGCAAGACAATAAAAGTTTTACCTGCTGCAAACCAAACTAAAGCAATGAGGCTGTGTGAAACCAAGTCAGTCACAATCTGACCCTTCTCAACCGTATCACAAAGGCTTACAACAACACGGAGCAAACTTTGTCAATGTCTGTTTTCTACCATTGGACCATGCAGCCTTGCTCAAAACCTGCTCCTAAATGAATAAAAAATCAGCTGCAGAAAGTGAGAAATCTGACAGCTGTTGTCTGATCCTCACAAAGGAATTGGACTGTGAGAAGGAAAGCTGGAGAGACACATAAAATGCTACAACACCACAAGAAAGGAGGACAAAATAAACAGGGAGCCCATGCAGTAAATTCACAAAATTAGATCATTCCAAAGCATAAACAATCCCATTGCTTTTAGCTTTTGGCAGTGTGCTGGCATTAATATCTTTCCTGCTCAGGTCTCAGACCTCGGCAATCTACTTTGCTTGCAGAACCTGTCCCATATGGTGGAACCAAACAATGCACTGAGAGCTCATTGCTCTCCCCATAAACAAAGCTTCGGTGAGGTCAATAGAAATCTCAATGGGAAACAAATGCTCCAATGATGAGACAGCTGCTGCAGGATCCTATCTTGCAGCCAGAGACAAAGAGAAGGAAGGCAAATGCTTTCCATCTCAATTCTTTTTTTCTGTGTGCCTTCAGCTACAGGGGAGTGTATGAAAAAAATGTATTTTGAAGCATGTCAAAGCAGGAAAAATTCTATTTGCCACTAATAGATGAATTAGCTCTGAAAAGTAAGCTTGACTAAGTCAAACTGCACATCAGACCTTACACACTGTTACTAACAACATGACTAAGCAATAAAAGAAAGCAATAAGTTTTCTCCATAAGGCTCAATTTGCTGGCTTTGTGAATCAACAGAAAATACACAGCAACTCAAAATCATCCCGTCCTTGGGTGCAGACCTGCATTCACATGTTTATGAGTACACCTAAAAAACTGGAATCAGGCTGAGTTCAGCTTCACATTACTTACCTATAAATGACAAATTCTGTCAGTTGAGGATCCAGACAGTTTCAGAAGTTGGTCTGAGTCTCTGTAGTTGAGCCAAGGTCAAAATAATAAAAATAATAAAATCAATTTATAGCACTTGAAACCTGGGCTTCACCAATGCTTTCTGTAGCCTACACAGAGCTGTAAAGGCAGAGAAGAGCCCTTGGGGATGAAGCCAAGATCAACAGCTCTACCCCAGCTTTTGCAGCCCTGAAAGGTAAACTGGTCTCAGCTGTTATCTGTTACTGACACAGCTGAAAACTCCCTGTAATAATAAACCTTTTTTTTTGTCTCTGTTGCCCCTCTGCCACCTCCTCCATGGCTCACAGATCAGGAACCAATGACACACATAACTCAGCTCCATTTGTGAATGGAATGGGATCAGGATGTAGCTATCATTTGACCTGTATCACACAGGCAGAAACAATTCTGCGCAGTGATGACTTGCAACTCAGAAAACTTCGAAACATGACATTCAAAGCGGGGGGGTCTGAACCCATGGTCTTACTAATGATTAGCACTTGACCATGTCACGATTCCCATTAGGTGCTTAATAGACTTTTAATAATCAGTGCTATTATGATAGAATGCAGCAAAATAATTGAGTGGGATTTGAGCAATTCAGTTTATTTGTATTGCCATATGCTTGCTGGTCTCAAGTAAGAACTCTATAATAAGACAAAAAGCACTCTGGAAATCAATAGTTCATGACAAAATCCGAACCAATCTTTTACTGTTCTCAAAAGTATCTGTATGCAAAGTTTGTAAGCCTCAGTTTTATGCCTATATTTTACAAGTCTTCAGTTAATCCATACAGGTTAGCAAAGTATGGATACATGCACACATTTGTGGTAGGGAAGCTCAAAGTATCTGTCTCTGTGTGTCAGGGGTTTCCATCTTAATCATTCTAACAAAACACACAATAAAATTTTTACATTTTTCTCCTATAAGCTACCTGTTCACTATTTTAATTGACTGATCAAACTGAGGCATGGTGAGACAGATTCTTTCATTCTTCATAATTTTGTGTATTTCATTTATTTTAGAGGACAGCCAGGGAGGGACTGCAGAAAGAGCCTGTTGGAATCAGACCCTGCATGTTTGCAGTGAGTTGAGATAATCCCTGCAGGTTACTTTATCTGATGCCTCCCAGCTTTTTGTGTATGATAGTCCTCAGATGGAAACCTTAGCACTGCAGGAAGAAAAAGAAGCATAATAAACATGACAAAAAGTGGTTTTGCTTGTTTTCCTTGCAGAAGGACAAAGATGACAAAAGCAGCAGCAATGCAAGACTTTCTCTCTACTCACACATGAAGCACAGTAGCCAAAACCAAACTAAACATGAAAATCTTGGTCCTTCCCAGGTGACAGTGCCCAGGCTTAGTTTTAAGGTTCCAGCTATAAAATTCTCTTGACTTTCTAGATATCAATAATACATGTGCTCCTTACTACATCACATTCAAATCTGAAGCAATTCCTCTCACATTTGGGTGCCCTGTGCAAACTGTCTTACAGAAATCTAACATTTTAAGCAGGACTGCCTGTCTTCCCCTCTGACAGCTCACAAGGGCCTCATTTTTAAGTTAAATATCCAAACACTGAGGCAGGAAAGATTATCACCACATCCAGCAGGTCTCAGACACCTCTATCCTAGGAGAGAATCAGCCATGAAAAGGTGGCAATCTCTTTTCAACAGCAAATTGAGACAGAAAAAAAAATGGCCATGGATCAAAAATAGCCACTTTCAGCTACCTTGGGTAGGGCAGATGAATCCCAAATCCAGTGTTTATGTAGCCCACTATTTCTATGTCAAAATCCAAAGAACTTTGTTCTATAATACTGGTTTTTAACCTCACCCTGATAAACTTCATATGCCGTGATTCTGTCAGATTGCTGGAAAGGCGTTTCCCACAATCCTCACTCTCATGGTATCCACTGATCTCTTAAATTTCCTGGTACATTTCTAAGAGACTGAGTTTAGCTCAAATCACAAACCAGTTGGATCAGCCTTTTTGACACAAGGCCTGATCAGCCCCAAAGTATGCCAACTCCGGTCTGTATGATATATACACTGATATTTTATTTCTAGTAGCTATATATTAATGAAACCAGGACTGAAAGTGGTTATTTCATCTGTGACTCTTTCTGCTCACACATTTTAAGTAATATGACAAAAATTCACAATGGATAAATTATGCAGCTTAATTTGAAGTTCTAAATCTTTATGTGATTTGGATAATTTAGCTTGCATTAAACAATTTGGAAAGCAGAAAGTACTGACATGAAAAATAATTGGAACAAAGAGAAAGGGAAAATAAAAGAGCAGAAATGAGGACTAATGAAAGACAATTAAATATATGGCAATCTGAAATAAAGGATTCCAATGCTAATTTTGAAAGATTGCTCTGGAGAACACAGCTGGAATAAACAATTGCTTTTACTGAAAAGACTACACAGCTTTGGCTGGTTTCTTTATGATTTAATTAATTATTAGTACAAAACCATTTGCAGCTATCTGACATTTCAATCTAAGCGAGACACAAAGATATGAAAGCTGGAGTCAAAGGGAACATACATTTTCCCAATTTTAATGACAAACATCAGAAATTATCTGACTGAATACCAAGAGCTGAAAGTAGTGGTGGTAATTTTCTCTGAAACTGTCTTGATTCCCCTTCTTGGGGTGATCTGTAGACAATTAATCAGAAGAGAAACAATGCTCTACTACATTGTGAAGGGTAGCCTGACATGAGCAAGTAAGTGTGTTCAGTGTGTTCCACCTCTGCAGGGTTGCAGAAAATAACCTGTCCTGGGAAAATGGCATTTTTTCAGCCACACACATGGGAATGATACAATGACATTTCGACTAAATAGTAGCATTTGTCTATGAAATCCATTCAGCTTGTATTTATGTTTGATTCTTTATCCCATGGTTTGAATAGAAACTATAATTCACTTTGAAGATCTCTACTTCTGCAAAACCTTAAATAGGAATGAAGCTAAAGAGAATTTGTTTCTTTACACCAAAAGAAAATAGAGAGGAGCTACCATTTATTACTTCTGATGAAAATGTATAAAATGTTGGAATTTTTAGATAAGCAAATTTAGCAGCCTTTTCATATGCATTCAGGCAACAAGATACAAATTAAATTTACGTTTCTGAACTCTATTTGTTACATGAATAAATATGGATTAGCGGATTGAGTCAGGATAAGCTTATTCTATTACAGTTGTATTTGTCTGAGATTATTTACGGTGCTCTACATGTTCCCCAGTAGATTTGTTTAGGCGGGTTTTTTTTCCTTCCTTGTTCTTTCCAGGATGTCCTCATTTGGTCAGGGGTGTCTGCTTTCTTGCAGCTAATTTCTTTTTCCTAACAGAACTTATGCTTTTCACAGGTTGCCGAAAAATATTTTAAACGCATAACTCAACCAATCACAATGCAACTTGTTTGGAGGAAAACCGAGAGCAAAACAATACTGTGTGTCTTTTAAAACCATGGCAATCGCTTATTTTGCCGCAACAGTTGAAAATTCACTTGCGCCGCTAAGCAGATGGCCACGTGATGGTCCCACCCACTTCCCTAAATCTCTGCATTTTGGGAACAAAGTCCATTTGTGCTCCCCTATTCCTCCTACTCAACGGCGAGCAGCAGAGACACTTCCAGACTTACCCACCAGCGACAGCTTTGCCAGCGAGCAACACATTTGAAGCTCAGCAGCTACTTAGGGGTAGGTGTTAATAACCAGACTCCAACTCAAATATCACCACCTCCACTCCACAAACACACCAACATCTTGCCTTCCATCCTTTCGCACAGCGCCTGGGCCGGGGGTGAGCATTGCCTTAGGGCAAGGCTCAGCACTGTGTGTGGGAGTATCAAATCTGTCTTTTCCCTCCTCCCAGGTCTATGTTTGTGCAAACTCCCCCCTGCCAAGCAGTTTACAGATGGAGGGTTGAATGAACCAACAGTGTTCTTGTAAGCAGAAGATTTTAAAAATTAAATTAAAAAATACAACCAAACAACGTTCAACACACTTCTTTCTTTTTTCTTAGAAGGCTCCATACTGAGGCTTCTTTCCTGAGCCAGAGCAGTCAATAACTCTGCAACACTCTCCAGAAAATGCTTAAATCCTTTGGTACTAAAATGAAAGTAGATGTCTAAGTTCATATGCTTCGGTGTTCTCTCAAGTGAGGTTAGGAAAGAGGCAAGAAGATCATTCTGCCAAACTAATTTCTTAATCCTTGCCTGTCATAGTAATCTAAATCCTTGCCTGTCATAATAATTTAGGATTATAAAATTCCCAGTGAAGGAGCAGTGAGTGTCCTCTGTGCGCCTGGAAGGTTTGTAGAATACCACAAATGCTAAAAGCAGCTAAGAGATCCCAGTCTTTTGAAAAACTTCTGTGTGATTCAGTCCAACTAGTGCTGAAAAGAGAAAGTATCTTTCTTTTCTCCATCATCCAGTTTTATATGCAGAAAGTATACAGTGTGTGATTTTTATACAAATCATTAATATGCACACTTTATTTCCTCTGCCTTTACAATCTTATTTGCATTAAGTGATACTAACTAAAACTGAAGTTCCTCTGTAAGGAAAGAGATGTTGATAATTCAGTTATCCTAAGGTTTTATAAAATTATTTTAAGTCTGCTCAAAAGTCATCTGCATTCTTTCATGCTAATTATTGCAATAGCAAGTCTTGCAGATGCCACACATACAGAATTTCACAACAGGCATCTAGGAAAAAAATATATATATAACAGCTAAATAAATGAATCACAGGAAAGTGAACTGAAGAAAATATCATTCATTTTCTATTCACCCAAAATTTCAGTAAAGCCAAGATGATGATAAAAATACTCTTTCTTCATTCATGATGATCTGCTAAGTAGTGCTACTAAAAATGTAGAGAAATTCTTCCATATTCAAAAAGGAACCAGTGCAAGTTTGTCCAAGTGTCAGCCAGCTGCTGACTGTCAAGAAATGCTTCTGCCAAGAAATCAGACTTTCCAGACTTAAAAAGATGATCAGACTCATAACCTTGCCCGTTGCTCTTGGTCCTCTCACCATGGTATGGATAAATTCCATCCTTTGCACGCTTTGCCAGCAAAGTCTGGTTTTGGTGGTCTGGCTTTCCATTCAAAGGGCTCAGCGCACTGGGAGAATCAGGAAATCTGGAATGCTCTGCTGCTGCTCTTCCTCCATGCCTCAGCAGTCTTTGGACTGTGTAAATTCCCACTTTATTTTACATTCATGTCCACAAAAATCTTAGACATGCACAGTTTTTGGTCTACTAATTATTACCCATGTCCTCTTTTTTTGTCTTCATCTTGTTGTAGGGAGCCAGCTTTGTCAGTGTGGGGTGTTTCTCCTTCATGAAACAAACCCATGAGCACCCCAGTAGAAGGCACCACTCCATCTGACAAGTCTCCTGAGAGTTACCTAAAATGGAGAAGGTTGGGGTTTTTATTTCCTCGTTAACTGAAAATCCCAGATATAATCTAAACATCCACATTGCAGAAAATAAACAAGTTTCAGCAGTGCCTAACAAAAGTGTGTAATAAACAAAGATTTCAACACAATCTATAAAAATCTTACAGTCACATCTGAAAAGACCTTAAAAAAATAGGAAAAAATCCCAAACCGTTACCAAGCTGAAGCTAGAAACATGCAAATTAAGGCATGCGTGTTTCAAAGGACCTTGAGAAGGAAAAGAAAACAGCTTAAACTCCAGCAAACCAAACCTAGGCCAGGCCATAGGAAGGCAAGGCAGAGAGAGAAGAGAGGAGTGAAGGCTTTTTGTCTGGGACTAAAGAGTGGCAAGATGATGCAATGAGACTTTTCTTCATGCAGATTTTTAGGCAGAAAATAAGCAGGAAAGACATAGTTCTAATTTCCTCAGGACACAACAGCCTTACAAGCTGAGAGGAATCCTTATTAAATATAATCTTAACAAATTTTATCACTATCTTTTTTTTTTTTTTAACAGCTTTAGTGCTGCAAATCTATGCTTCTAAGTAAGCGCATCCTTTTAATCATGTTTCATGAAGCAGCTTCCACAGAGCAAGAGCAAAAAAACTGTGTCGTTTCCATGGAAGCAGCAGTCCCCAAAACTATGGCACTGCAGTCTGTCTGCACAGAACCCTAAAACACACTGCCTGGGGAGCAGCACGGCAGCGAGCCTGCATTTCACTTCTCCTGCCTACCTGGTGGAGTGGCAGAGCCAGAGGGATGTTCCAGCAGACATGTGTGTTCTCAGCACGGTGATGGCAGCCCTGGAAGGGACAATTATGCTGTGGGAGAGGCTTGGAGAAAGCTCAATTCAGCTGCTGCACCACCAGGCTGTGCTCTCCTCAAGCTGTGCCTCTTGCAGCTACAGCCTGGCAGCAGCTGAGCTCCTACCTTGCTCACCTAAAAGTGCAATGAAGTAAATTCTATTAAATACATTGCAGATCCATAGCATTTCTTTAAAGCTTTCTAAAGCCGTTACATTATTTTATTAGGTTATGTTAAAAGATTTTAGTGGAGTTTCTTCAGTGAGATTGTGTCCAGCAGAGAGCTGGATAAACACATCATGTGATGGGTGAGCAATGGCTCACAGGACAGGTGCCAAGGGTTACAGTGAATGGGGTGACTTCAGACTGGGGACCTGTCACTAGGGGGGTTCCACAGGGCTCCATCTTTGGCCCTGTGCTCTTCATCTTCGGAGATGTCCTGGATGCAGGACTGGAAGGGATGCTGAGCAAGTTCACAGGTGATACAAAGCTGGGAGGAGCTGTTGACTCCTTTGGAGGCACGGAGGGCCTGCAGAGAGACCTCAGCAAATGGAAAGCTGGGAAATCACCAAGCACATGGAGTTCAACAAGGGACAGTGCTGGATTCTGCCCTGGGATGGGCAGCCCTGGATGTACAGCCTGGGCAATGAGAGGCTGGAGAGCAGCGCTGTGGGAAGGGACCTGGGGGTCCTGCTGATGGCGAGTTGGATATGGGGCAGCAGTGCCCTGGAGCCAGGAGGGCCACCCGTGTCCTGGGGGGCATCAGGCACAGCATCGCCAGCTGGGCAAGGGAGGGATTGTCCTGCTCTGTGCTGGGGCAGCCTCACCTCAGTGCTGGGGGCAGTTTGGGGCACTGCAATGTAAGAAAGATATAGAGCCACTAGAGAGTGTCCAAAGGAGGGCAATGAAAATGGAGAAGGGCCTTGAGGGGAAGCCATGTGAGCAGTGGCTGAGGTCACTTGGTCTGTTCAGCCTGGAGGAGACTGAGGGGAGACCTCATTGCAGTCACAGCTTCCTTGTGAGGGGAAGAGAAGGGGGAGGCACTGATCTCTTCTCTCTGGTGATCAGTGACAGGACCCGAGGCAATGGCCTGAAGTTGTGTCAGGGGAGGTTTAGGTTGGATATCAGGAGAAGGTTCTTCACCCAGAGGGTGGTTGGGCACTGGAACAGCTCCCAGGGCAGTGGTCACAGCACCAAGCCTGACAGAGCTCAAGAAGCGTTTGGACAACGCTTTTGGGTACATGGTGTGACTCTAGAGGATGGTCCTGTGCAGGGCCAGGAGTTGGACTCAATGATCCTTGTGGGTCCTTTCCAACTCAGCTTATTCTGTGATTCTGTGATTTTTGGGGAACAGTCATTTCACAGATTTAATACAAGTTCTACACTTGTAGTATATTAACTGAGCTGAATTGCTACTGGGAAGTTAAACACATTACAGGAAATGCTTTGCAGAGTGAAACAGCAGTAAAAAAGAAGCTATTTTGTTGAGATGATGCATTTTATTTCCTAGTCAGAAACATATTAAAGTATGTAGAGCATATAAAAGTAAGTGTTGAAATTTCATCTAGGATAGTCTCAATTTGAGATAAAGCACCCAATTTTTCAGACCCCTTCTCAAACAGAAAAAAAAATCCAAATGCATCAAAATATAAAAGGACTATTCTGTAACCTGAAGGGCAGTGTGAAGGGCACAAAGATCCTTTCAGCCAACAACCTGCTTTCAGAAATGCTCCCTGATCATCTTGATGCACTTCAGTGAAGAACCTCCTAGAAATACTGAGCAAAATCTCAGAAGGTATTAAATATATATACGTATATATTTATATTCAAGCCATGAAATTATATCAGAGAGTATCAGCCAGGAGTCTGATCTATTGCTTTCTAAAGGGACTGCATTGCAAAGGACTCTGCTCCCAAAAACAACTTATTTAGTTATTTATCATGGTGGTATCTCAGAGACAGAACTCCCAGTGTCATGCAAGTCATCTTTGAACACTATTAGGACTGTAAAACTCTCAAAAAAAATAGAAATTCTCCTTTTTTATCTTCCCAGTAACATCATGGATTATACTTCCATGCAGCAGAGAGACACTGAAATCTAACTTCAGCTTTACAGATTTCAGAGCAGCTGGTGTCTAAAGGAAGGGGGTTCAATGAAAGGGTCTTCATATCAAAGGTCACCAGTAAGCTACTGAAATACATAACTTCTCACACTAATTTCCACATTTAGGACATGCTATGACACCTGGAACATGCCAATTTATGAGTTGTTAATTTTGAGGCTGGTGAAGCTCCTGCTCAGCTCTAAAAGGAGCTGCTGAACAAAGCGAGCAGCTCCCATCTGCCTGTCAAGCCAAATATTTTTACCAATCACGGAATATTCTGAGTTGAAAGGGACCCACAAGGATCATCAAGTTCAACTCAAGTGAATGGCCCCACAACACTGCCATAATTAACACAATGCTTTAATCTTCTTGCCTAATCTCAGTGGCAGTGCAGCTCAAGTGTATAAGCCTGGCTTTGTACTCAGCTAAGCTCAGTGTAAACTTGGAGAGTAAAAGATATCCCTGTTTATGGCTTTAGACTCCTGAAATTTGCACCCTATCACACCTTGCATAGAGCATCACAAAGTGAAGGACAACATTGCAACAGGGGCAGGGAGCATCTGTGATATCCTTGCTGAGGTTCTCAAACAGCAGGGGAATGAAGGAATGACACTGTCATCTTCTCCCAAAGAACAAAAAAAATATTAGAAATTGTAAGAAAGGATTCGTCACTGTATTCTGCGAGGGTTGTGGGTATTTAATATGACCTTTTTAACAGGGTTTTTTGCACATCAATAGAATCAGGTATTTACAAAGATAAAACCTACAGACAGACAAAGGACTTTACATTCACTCTAAACAGGGAAATTCTGCTTCTGACTGCAAGAATCCATAAAGTGTTTTTATCTTCTCTTCTGCCAGTCAGAAGCAATGTCAGATCCTAGTGGCTAGATGACAAATTTCCTTATCCTGCAAGTATTGTGCAGTTGCAGTTCATTTAGAGGACTTTACCTCAAGGGTGCTGTCTCTCAGCGTCACTGTCTAACAATCACTAAACTTTCCATCCATATCCATTAGGTCTGTGCAGCGAGCTTCCAAAGCCGAGTTGTCATAGAGCAGAGAGCTATCTGGCAGTCTAAAACCCATTAAGACAACTTAGGCTTAAGCTGCAGACTATCAGCTTTCCAGAGGCAGGGAACTAATTTTTTTTTTCCCTGTCTCTCACAGACACCACAGTTAAAAGAGAGGTTCTCCAGCAATTTAGTGAAAGGGGGATGGAAGCAGGCGAGGGGGTCATAAAGAATAGCCATGGAAATTCCTGTATCTAGCACACTATTCCAAGCTTTTGGTTAGTAGCTGGAATCACAGGCACACATCTGTATGCTTTTCTACAGAGTCTGAAATTTTCTGACATCTTTACTGCCATTCAGGAAAAAAAATCACAACGCAGTAGCACTAGTAGTGTGTGCATCTTGGGTGGCTTATCTTTCAGTAATTTCAGCATATCTTATTCCGTTTGTGCTCCTTACATCCTCCCAATACCTCTCTCTCTCTCTCTCACAGGAATTTTCAACACAGTACCACCCCTCAAATCATCTTCACAAGTTCATATCTGCCTACAGATAAAGCTGGATACTGAGGACACAGAGTTTTATGTTTGTATTGGCATCACTGGAAATTTACATTCATAAATTAGACTCCTGTGTGTCAGTAACCTTTTTACCTGGTTATTGCTGGTCTATTAAAAAAAAAAAAACAGCTGTAATTATACTTGTGCACTCAACGTGCCTTTCCTAATTAAAAACTAAGCAATTATATATCTTGTTCATTATGGGTTCAAATGTGCTTGCTTACAATTCTTGACTGACTAGAGCTGAGAAGTGAAAGTATGTGAAATGGGGTTTTTATTTCTTTTTCCAAAATAAAGCCAGAGTGACAAGTCATTAACTGAATAAACTGAATACATATTAATTACTTTTGAAGCACCAATATTCCACATTGTTTCTCAGGTGTCCTGAAAATCTGCAAGTGACTGATAGCCAAACCCTGGTTTCAATAATTTCCTCCCTGTTGCAAAGGAGCTACTCTGACATGATTAGAAGCCACTTTGTCTTCAAGTTACAGAAACCCAGGCATTCACAGATTTACAAGCTTTTCAAGAAGTCATTTGCAGGTCAAACAGCAAATGTCAGTCATGGTGACGCCTCAGCTACAGGGTTAGAGTGAAACAATAGGCTGCACAAAAATAAAATAAAATAAATCCCATGCAAGCTGCATGCAGTGAAAATGTACATCTAAAGAGACCAGACTGGAAATCTCTGAGCAGTAAGTGTTCTCCCGTTAGATGCTGGATACACCTTTTATTCGTGCATGACGCTTTACATTGCTAAGATAAATTTTTATAAACAGCAGAATTTCTCATCTGCAAAGAACCAGATTTTCCTAATTAATATCTTACATTAGGAATGCAGGCAGGGAAGGAAGCTATTCATTAGTCTTCTTTGTTCCAGGTACAGAGTAATACATAGGACAGAAAAGGAAGGAATTGAGTGTAGTGCTCTAGCTACACAGGAGATACCCTCTCCTAAATGATAACCCCTTTCAGGTTTCTGGAAATCCTTTTTGCAGTAGTGCTGTTTGCACATGCAGTGATTTACAAGCAGCTTCCCCAAGGAGGCTTTGCCTGCATTTCACTAATATTGGGCTACAGCTCAAAACAGAGACTGCCAAGTGAGTGCACTGGCACAGAATTTATGACAGATCAAGAGCAGAACTTGAGAGCACAATGCGTTATAAAGCACATGTTCCATCCCAACTCCAAAAAGCTGGCCCTTTAGCATTGCCACATAAGTGCCAAACTTCCAAACATGAGACAAGCTTCCTTTCCCATGCCATAAATTCCCCAAAATGTGCTTTCACCATAATTTCCACAGCATAAAAGTCAGCTGTGAACTCAGCAGCACATACAAACCACACTTTGTGCGAACACACACCCCCTCGGTCTCATATTGCACACATAGCCTCAGCTGCTAAACCTGCACACCATAAACTCCCAGCTACTGGGCACAACAGGATTCCAACATGGAGGCAATATAAATTGCATCCTGGGAATATATAGGGCTGCTAATGCACAACACACATCCCGTGATGAGTCAACAACTCTCCCAAAGTGCAAAATAGTTACATTCAGCATACAGAAATAGAGATTTCAGTTCCTTTCCTCACTCCCTGACTTAATCCAAGGCTTCTGAGCCATCCTTCAAACCATCCTCTGAGTAAGTACAATGTTCTATTTGCATTTCTATGGTAGGCAATATGCACGCTACAACCTACTCCACCTTTAGAGAGGTAACTGTAATTCTACCTCTAAACAGAACAAATAATTTGCGACAAGTGTCTCCCTTCATTAAAAACTGTTACACCTCAAAAACTTATTTTTGTATAAATTGGCACTTCTTTCTTTTTGCTTGTAGATTTAAAGCAAATCAAATGTATCCTGCAGTTTATTACCAGGCTCGTTATTTAAGCTGCTGTAATAAAAGTCACAGTAAAATTGATTTGGCAAGATAAATTTCAAAATACCATTTCTAGTATGATAATAGCATATCATTCCATCTCTTGTGGCATCCATATTTATTGTGTGCAGCTGAAATTTTCGAATAAATTGAAAATGCTGCACCCCTACCTGTCAGCCCTTCAATGGCACAGTCAGACAGATTTCAACTGAAAAAAACAAAAGTACTATCCTAGAGAGATAACTCTATCACTGCTTTGACCTCCCTACATGGAAAAATATTTCTGTGTTAGGTTATCACAGGAAACACAGCATTGCTGCTGTTGAGATAGAACAGTAGCATTCCTCGTGTCAGGCATTCATGTCCTGCTCCACACTGGACAAATGACCACGGGACTTTCAGGGATGCAGGGCCATAATGGTACAAGCTAAGTAAAGAAAGCACATGCAATAAACCCTGGGAGAGGTTCCATAAAACATAATTCAAATCATCCTGAGCAGACACTGCATGTCCAAAACAGTTACCCAGAAAGGAAGAATCCTTGAAAGTGATCCCAAGCCCTCTTGGGCAGATTTGCACGGAAAGTTGTTGGGAATTAGGGGAGGGGGAGGCACTACAAGGGTGGCTTCTGCAAGAAGCTGCAAGACATTTTTCTTGGGTCTGACAGAGCCAATGCCAGCTGGCTCCAAGACAGACCTGTCCAACTCTGAGAACATCAGTGATGGTGATAGTCCCTCTCAGATAACATATTTAAGAAGGGGGAAAGTTACTGAGCAAAAGCAATTGCAGCCAGAGATGAGAGAAGTGAGAATATGTGAGAATATGTCAGTAAAGGAGGCAGAAGAGGAGGTGCTCGAGGTGCCAGAGCTGAGATTCCCTTGTCGCCTGCGGTGAAGAGCATGGTGGCAGTGCCTATAACCACACAGGGAACCTGTGCTGGAGCAGTCTGTTCCAGAAGGACTGCATCCCATGGAAAGGGAGTCATGCAGGTCAAGAGGAGCTGTAGCTTGTGGGAAGGACTCACTCTGGAGAAGTTCTTGGAGGACTGTCTCTCATGGAAGGAACCCCACTCTGGAGCAGTCCTGTCCTTGTGAAGGAAGGAGCAGCAAGAACATCAATGAGCTGACCACAACTCCTCTTCCCCATTCCGCTGCACCCTTGGAGGGAAAGAGGTAGAAAATTCAGAAGTGAAATTAAGCCTGAGAAAAAGGGAAGGGTGGGGGGAAGGTGTTTTTAAAATTTGGTTTTATTTCTCATTGTCCTACTCTGATCTGATTGGTAATAAATTCATTTCGTCCAGTCGCATCTTGGTTTGTCCATGATGGTAACTGGTGACTGATCTCTCCCTGCAAATTCAGAAGAAAGGTTCAGCTTTTCAAGGACCCACTGGAGATGGATGAAGATTTGTTTTCAGAACTTTTGATTTAAACCTGCCTGGCCCAACAGAACTGTGTATTCTTTCTAAAAGCAGTTATCTTGTTCTGGCTTATTAGTTTGTGTTTGTTATAATAAAACAAGGACAAGAGACTGGAAGCTATTTTGAGCACTCTGGCACATCATCCATGCAGAGAAGTTGAGGCTGTTCTGCCTCAAGGCCCTGGCTGACTCCAGGTTCCACACAAATGCCTTTCTAAACAACCATTTTGTCTTTCAACACATAAAAATTGGAGGATCTAAATCAATAGCTGGAGCTTACAATGGATGCAGAGCAGCTGTGTTTTTTAACAACGGGAACAGCCACGCAGGCTCCAAAATGAGCAGCTGCAGGGGGAGAAGCAGCAGCAGAGGGGAAATCCTGCCAAGGCAAAGCAGTAGGTCTCAGGTCCTCAGCAGTGAGCATGGGAGGAGCAGGGAGCATTTTAAACAAAGGGATTTTTTTTCCCCCCAGCTCTATTTTGAAAGTAGCAGAAGGAGTCATTGCATTTAATCTTAAAGTAATCCCCTTTAAGCCTGAAGTGCTTATGTCTCTGTGAGCACAGCATTCTGCTGGCGTTGCAAGGGACCAGAGGGGAGCAAGAGGCAATGTGAAAACAGCACCATTTTCAGGAGAGAGCTCATCAGACAGGTATCAATGCCTGCTTTCTGGCAGCTGTCCATTACAGGGCTCCTAAGTACTGTATTTTGTACAATTGGATAGAGTGTAGAGAAAGTGCCACCTGATGTCTACTTACGCTTGGCAATGGTTGAGTAAAATCAAAAATTGTGCTAAACTGAGGGTTTAGCCTTGGAGGCTGCAAGGTGAAGCACTCTGCTCTCAGCAGTGCTCCCTCTGCAGAGCCCCAGAGAATGCAAGTCATAAAAGGAAAGAGGGTAAAAAGCTAACAAAGAGCCCACAGATTTTTACTAGCCCTTTTCATCTTTTAATGCCAGTGGGTGAAGAAGCACATCTGCACTATGTGCTGAGCTGCACAGCCCTTCCAGGTGGTCATCTGCACAAAACAGTCAAACAAGCCCTGGTACAGTATGATGGAGTATTCTATTGTTTAACTATTGCCCTCACTCAAGAAAGCCCAAGGCTGTACGATGCAAACTCCATCTCATCCTTATCAAGGAAGGGCAGAAGCAATCAGCTTAAATTAGGAATGGGACAACTGAAGACAACTCTGGCCCAATGTATATATTCATTTAAGTACTTTAGGAAGCATAAATCACAAGAGATCTGCTATCATACATGGCAGCAGGTGAGCTGCAATAACCTTTTGCTTCCTTTGGTCTAATATTCCAAAATCAGGGTATTCTTCTTCTCCCCCACCAATATTCCTTAGATCCAAATCTGTAAGGCAGTACTGATACTCTGCTCAATAACATTTTTGCAATCTGTCAACCCATCATTGTCAGTGCCAATAAAATACCAATTTAGAAAGGGGACAATTATGCGGTTCTGTGTAGGAACAGTATAATAATATATCTCAACAGCAATAATCATTGTTATCTATACTCGACAAGTGTAACGTCCAAACTTGAAAATGAGCCAGCCTCTTAAAGAATAAAGCTTTTGTAGACAAAAGATATGCTTTCTCCAGAACTTGAATACCAGGTAGAAGCAAGGAAAAGCACCTGTTTATGCACAGTGGTTAATGTCCAAGCAGGTGCTCTGCCTAACGTCATCTCCCATTAATACCTGGTCCAAAGCCCAGTGAAATCAATGGGAGTTTTATAGTTGATTTCAGTGGGGTTTGAAATATGCCCTTACACTGTACTAACTGTTTCTTGTGCATACTGTACAATAAATACTTCTTTTTACTTTAAAAAATGTATTCAGAAAAGAATATTCTAATAAAAAGAGGTAACTTTTTTTTTTACAGAAAGCAAAATTTAAAAATATAACTTGCAGGTGTCAGACTAGACACAGAGAATTAAACTTCCTCCCTTCAGGGGGGAAGGAGCTCAACTCTATGAAGAGCTGCCTTTAGCAGCAAAAATGCCACCTGGAAACACAGTTATGTCCATAATCCTTACTGGCTTTAGGGATGATATAGGTCCTTAAACCGTCACCTGGGCTTTTCAGGCTGCAGATGTGTGTTAACCAAGAGTGTGCTGGGTGTGAGCATGAGCACATCTGCTTTTCTGCCATTCTGACATCAATTTGTTCTACCCAACCTCACACCATGAGCTCTCCTGAGGAGGGCTCGGGAGGCAGGAACACTGGTGACAGGTCTGTTTATAACCACACTTATCAGACGTGTTCCTCGATCACACAAGCTGTAGGGAGATGGTGCAGACGGTGCCTGTGACAAAAGCAGGTGTCTCGGGGCTGCTCCTCACTGTGAGCAGTGGCAGCCGAGACCATGAGACACCAAGGAGGTCTGAGCACCCTTGGGAACACTCTGCCATTCCAGCCTGGAAACAGATCAGACCTCTGGGGATCGCCAGCTGGTGACTGCTACCCCAAAGTGGGTGAGCCACTCTTGTCTCCTTAGTGGCACCATCAAAAATCAGGGCCCATTTTCATCTTAGATGCCAATAGAAAATGAAAATAAACCAGAAAAGCAATATAACCGTGTTGTTACTAATGAAGAAGAATTTGAACATTTGAAAAACTGATATCCTTTTAGCATCTTAGTTGTGACTAGTGACTAAGGAATTTTATCAGTCCAATCTATTTTGATCAACATTAAACAGGAAAATACCTCTTTTTTTGGAAAAGAGACCATCATTCATAACACTCTTTACTTAGACTACCACTCTTTGTTCGTCCATGACTTTCTCATCTTTTCCCCATTGTATCATGATTCTTTGTACTAAGCTGAAGTGTAACCACTTTTTTTTAATCAGAAATTACACTGCCTTACCAGACTTACAAATAAACTGTATCTTGCAGAATACTTAATTCCATTAAATGTCTATTTCTTACACTCTTGCATTAAGACACCTTAAACACTCTCTTTCACATCTTAAAACTAACTATGAAAAGGACTAGGAGTCAATCTACCTTAACAGAAAAAAAGAGAAGGGGAAATAAAGTATGTTTGCATCACTGACCAGGTGTTATTTTTGCAGAACCCACCTCAGCAATCAGTTAATGCTGCAGAAACTTTTCTGCATTATTTATTCTGGAACAACCTCCTTTGCAACCAGGTAAAACCAAAATTCAAGAGTATGTAGCCTTCCCCTGGATATTTGTATTTAATAAAATGCCCAACAAGGCAGGTTCAAGAAACGTCCCAAAACTCTGCAATTGTCACTTTCAGGTTATTGCTGCTAGTAGGCATTGATATGTAAAGAGTACAAATTCTTTCAACCCTTTACTGACAGCAGCTGTTTATATCACAAACAATATTGGTTTATGACACTATGAAAATAATCAGGAGTCCTAAAATTCATACACTTTACAGAAGAACATTGTCTGGTTCATAAACCCACTACACATGCAATGCCACAGCTCAGATAAACACCTTGGATGAAATATGTCACCATTAGCCATTCAACAATCACCAAAAACTCACAATCAGTGCAAATTCCAGCTGCTCTTTTAGCACTGCCAGTCATGGATAATGACCTAATTATTCTTTCCAGACAGTCACAGAATCACAACCATCTTCCCACTTGGCTCAGGATGTAGGCGTGCAGGTTTAACCTCTGAAAGCAGAATCTGAAAGAAGAAAGGTTGCTAAAGCTGGTGATGAAAACACCCATTTAAAATTTAGAGATTCAAGTGTCACCAGCAACCTTCAGACCCATTACCAGATCCCCTTATATCGTCAAGAGCGGAATCTTGCAGCCCTGAAGGTCAATGACCAAATGCATTTGTTTCTGCTTAAGCAGAAGCTAATAGGAATAATCTGAAGTATTTAAATCCCATCTTCCTTTGTAAGAATCCCTTGCAGGAGGATGCAGACCTCAGAATAATAAATCAATTCAATTCTAGCACAAGGCCAAACAGGATTTTCACTGCCTAGAACAGAAAGCTTAAAATTCATTCAGGTGGCCAAAACCAATCCATGCTCCAGCACTGATGTCAAAATAGTCCTTTACCAATTCCTTAAGGGACCAGTATTCAATCCCACCCTAGGGCTCACATACTCTTTTAAAAATAAGATAATCCCAGAACAGGATAACATTAATACTTTGCACACATAAGGTCCTTCCAGGATGCACAATGAGTTTCAGTAAACCTCAGTGCCTTGTAAGCATCAACAGATGAGAATTTGAAAAATGACGATGAGGACACTGAGCAAATGAGAGTGTTTTATGAATGACATCTCTGTGTTGAATGTTGGAATTTCTGCTATGAACTGTTAAATTTAACTTCCTCTACATTTCCAGTGTGCCATGAATCTCCAGTGACAACAAACTCTGCACCTTCTGAGCGTTGTGACAAGGCCCTGTCTTTAACACCACATTGCCAATTTAAATGCAATACTACACAAACATGAACTGTTAGCTTAAAATAATCGAAGCTGTGCGATAACAGAGAGATGGAAATTAGATACCTATTGATAGAAATCAGAAACCTACAGTTTCTGTTTCTTAACGTGTGTCTTGGGTAGGAGGGTTTAAAATCAACTACCCAAGCACTTTGGTTATACAATGGGCTATCAAAAGATAAGGAAAAGTCAAAGTACATCTACCTATTAAACACTGTCCCCTAGGGTCCTAAGAAATTGTTCTGGAGGGGAAAAAGGCATGTAAACCTTGGTTAAGTGCACTTCCTTTTCCATAAAAACACTTCCTTTCCAAGTTATCTGAAGTGAAAGTCCTTCTGTGAACAGGTTTCAGGCAAGTACCAAACTCCAAAATAACAGCTGTATAAAGAACGTAGCTGGAAATTACCAACAGTAATATAATATAAATCACACTAAGTAAACTGCATAAAAATTTAGGAGGGAAAAACACTCCTAGCACTTGATTCTACGCTATTCACCTTTGTGGATTAAAAAAAAAAAGGGGGGGGGGAATTGTAAGATTTATCATTTCCCTGCTCTTATTTCAACTACTCTCCTTATCCTGAGTGAGCTATAAAAGGACACACATGGAGGGAGCAGCCCTCATCCTGCCATGCTGTTTCTCCAGTATGATTTTATTAGATTCATAGTGCGTGACCGAAAAGAGCTCATTGTAAACAGCTGATTGGGTTTTAAAGCAGTGGATTATCAGTTGGGTAAATTACCACTCATTGTCTTTAGGAATTCTCCGAATGTGAGCCCATGTTCCCGCTCAGCTGCTTCCATGAGGCTCTCCTGGTGCTGTATGGGGCAGAGCTGTGGACCTTGAAGGAAGTAAATGAATATTGACTCGCAGTGATAGAGATGACACGTCTTGGGAGGATCCCTAATGTTAGCACCAGACTGAAATTGAGAAGTAATGACAATTGAGAAGCGTGCTCTGAATAAAAAGCAGTTTCGGGCTGCCATGAGAGGACTGGAAGTGCTGCTGAGTGGGAGGTAAATGTATCCCACCTTTCATAAAATAGGGAAGAAAAGTCATTTCTCTATAAAACCTCTCCAGCTAGGCACAGTAAAAACATAGCCATTGAATCATGGAATCATTTAGGCCGGAACAGATCTTTAATATCACTAACCACTGCCAAGCCCACTGCTATGCCATGTCCCTAAGAACACACCTGTGCATTTTTAAACATTTGGTGCTTCTACTCCACAGGATAAGGTCTCCTTTTTTCCAGTGCAGGACCCAGCCTTGTCGAACCTCACACAAATGGCCTCAAACCATGGATCCAGCCTGTCCAGATCCCTCTGCAGAGCCTTCCTGCCCTCCAGCAGATCAACACCTGCTTAGTGTCATCTGCAAACTGACCGAGGGTGCCCTCAATCCCCTTGTCCAGGTTGTTGATGAAGATATCAAACAGGACTGACGGCAATACTGAGCCCTGGGGAGCACCACTCGTGACTGGCCACCGGCTGGATGTGATTCCATGCACCAGCATTCCCCGGGCCCCGCCATCCATGCGGTTTGCTACCCATCCAACAGTACTGATGCCTGAAAGAGAGGCCAGAACAAATTAAGAGTATAAAATGCGGACAAATTTATTCGAGGCCTTCAAGGTACATTCAGGCAAGCAAAGCACCCCCTGTCGGGGACAACACCCAAAATGGACACTGGGTCACGAGCCCTTTACCTTTTATAAATTCTGTCCTATTAGCACATTGGCCCCTAATTCTCCAATCACACCCTCAGGTGATGATGTTAACCACCCCAGACCTGCTCCCCCCATACCACAGTTGTTTACATATTTTTGGGCCCTAAGGCAACAAACATGTCCTTGAATCTGTATTCAGAGAGCCTTGTTCTGGCTAAAGGTGCTGGGAACAGAGGTTTTTAGCACTTTGTAAGAAGCTACAGAACTACACCAAGTTACAGATACATGAAGAGCAAAAAACTAGAAATATTCAAAGGCATCACTACACCCATCCCAAACCAGTTCCTCCAGGAGAATGCTGTGAGGAACGGAGTGAAAGGCTCTACTACGGTCCAGGTAGACGACATCCACAGCCTTTCCCTCATCCACTGAGAGGGTCACCTTGTCATGGGGACCCCGTTGGTCAAGCAGGACGTGCCTGTTGTGTTATGAGCTCATGATGGCTGGGCCTCCTCCCTGGCTTGTCCTGCATGTGCTGTGTGGTGGCACTCCAGGTGATCTGATCCGTGACCTTCCCTGGCACCAAGGTCAGACTGACAGGTCTGTAGCTCCCCAGGCCCTCCTTCCAGTCCTTCTTGCAAATGAGTGTCACATTGGGTGACTTCCAGCCCCCTGAACCTCCCCAGCTAGCCAGGACTGCTGGGAGGTGATTGGAAGTGGCTTGGCGAGCTCTTCTGCCAGATCCCGCAGAACCCTGGGTTGGATCCCATCCAGCCCCATTGACTTGCATGTGTCTAAGTGGTGGGGCAAGTCCCTAACCATTTTCCCTTACATTATGGGGGCTTCATTCTGCTCCTCATCCCTATCTTCCAGCTCCGAGGGCTGGGTACCTGAAGAACAGCTCGTCTTACAATTAAAGACTGAGGCAAGGCTTTCATTCATACAATATTAGAAACAAAAACATCAAACATGACATCAGCATATTGGGGCTTGTGATTGTTCAGAAACACTCATCAGACCTCAAAGCAATAGCTGGGAAGATGGCAAAGAAAAGCATTTATGGCTTTCATTAATACTGAATCTTTTCAGGAATTTCCGAAGCAGTTTTTAATTCCAGACCTTAATAGCCTGTTTAAAAATTAAAATTAAAAACATTGTGTTCATAACAATAAGCCAACTTTTTGTTACAATCATTTTAAAATACTTTTAGCTTTCAGTCTATTTTTTTCCACTTGCCTGTGATGTAGTGTTTGGTTAGATCACAACAACATTTGGGATTTTCTCTCTGGCTTGGTGTTAATCCTCCACTGGTACAAGCTGAACACGGGTCTGCTGCATCTATATGGAAATACAGAAGCAAGATCTTTATATTCATTTTTAAATTTTACAGGTCAAAGAATTATGACGGGTGTTACTCCAGAGTTATGAGGAGAGCATCTACAATAAGTGGAAATACAGTATAAAAATACAATAAAACATCTACAAGTTGCAAAAATACAGACTCACCTGGCTGGGAATTTTGAGGCCTATAACTTCATGTAAAACACTACAAATTTCCTTGGGACATTACTCTTTTTATTGTTGTTGCTCTCTTTTTCAACATAGAGATCCATAACTGGAAAATGAGGGAGAGAAGAAAAAAAATAGTTGATGCTATTTTCCCCTCTCCTTTTCAAGGAAACAAAAACCAACAGTAACATCTGAATTATGCTAGAGCTGTTTTGAGCCTCAGTTATACTACATGAAGAGTCAGACAACTTGGAAAAAAAAATGTTTGCCTGATTTTGCAATCTGTTTTTCCTTTTTGAGTTTACTTCCTCACATTTGTGTTATTTCCTTGTAAACACACAAAACCCCGCAGAACACAAGTGTGTGATGACAGAGATGTGGGTGCAAGTCTGAGTATCAACAATTTTATGTCAAATCAAGGGGTTATTTGAACCTAAGAGTGTATTCTAGGTTTCTGCCTGTTCAAAACTTCCATTACTAACCTGAATATCAAAACAAGGAGGCTCTGTGCAGGTCACCGAGATCTAATGCAAGCACTTGCACTACTGGTTCAGAATTCTAAGTGATTTTGATAGAGAAATAGCTTGAAGACACTAAAAATAATGTCATGTCACAAAAGTTGCAAACTGAATCCAGGCCCACAGTGTGATATTGGTCCAAAAGGAAGATTAAAAAAAAAAACAACCTGAAACAATGCCAAGAGAAATATCACTATAGTTTCCAATTCTATTTTTCTATTCAATTTCTTTACTGCTTAAAAATCTGTTCTTCACCCATTTATTTTCTAGCAGCTTTCACACAGCAAAGAACCTTCTTTCCTTTCTTAGAACTTGGCACAGAGTTTGAGTAAAAATCAGTAATTTTCAACAGCTCATTCCAGACTGAATTCTGCACCAACTTGTTTCATTTCATTTGTCCCAGTGTTTTTGACCCGCATTATCAGTACCGTGTGTAATTTTTCATTTATTCACCTCCAGCTGTAGGAGCCAGATCTTTAGGAGCAGTCCAGAGTAAAAAGTTTATGCTCCAACATCTCTTCATCACATCACTGCACTTCACCCTGAGTCAACACAGCACACTGGCATCAGAAGCTGCAGGTAAAAATTACTGATGGCAATTAAATCACCATTTCAATCAAAATAAGCTTATTCTATGTTTACTTCTCAGGTGCTTTTTGCTATCTCCATAGCTGGTTTATCCACGGGCTAGGAATTGCATTCCCAATCCAGCCGATGTTATTATAAAAAGGACTACAAAAGAGACAAAACAATTAGTTATTTTTATGAACCTTGAAATATGATGCACATATATCTTCTGTCAGAAAACAATAAAAGGAAAGACTGACACCTCAGTAACATTTGTTTTAAATTTTATGGTCTGTGTGTAAAAGCACAGGCTGGTGTTCACAAACAGACCTCTTTCTCCAAGGTTTTATTATGATAAAAGAAATTACCTTCTGCTTCTTAGGTTTATCCCTCAACATACAGAAGTCGCTGCCGGAACCAAGAGAAATGAGAGATGCATCTTGAATGACTGAGGCCTCTCTGTCTCTCTTCACTCCCTCCCTCCTCCACTCAACATTCCTCTCCTTCCTCCCGCTTCTTTTTCATGCAGTGGTGTTTGATGGAGCAGCAGATTAGAAATACTTTCAATCTGTATCTTTTTGTACTTGTCCAGGTTGTCACCATTAAAAAGTGCAGCTTCAATGGTGTTGTTAAACCTTGGATAAAGCTCTGATGTAAATATTTCATGCTGTAAATTTATATGTCATTGTCAGGTTGCTGTACCTATAACTCAACTCCCAATAACCACAGAAGAAGCAGAACTGTCATCTCTTTCACAATGATGTTAAAGATTTCTTGTATGTTCCTGGAAGGGAGAAATACCACACCTACAAAACTGGTTTCTGCCTTTCCCTGTAAAATAAAATTTCAAAATCCATCTGAAACCACTGCAATTCATAGGGATTCTTGTAATACTGAATAGAATTTTGTTATCAACTGTGTATTGCCTATCAAAAGTGTAGCTTTCTTTGCATTAAAAGCAGTGATAACAACTATGGCATTATAAATTTAACATTTTCATCATCTCAAATGCTTTGTAGAGTGTTAGGACTTTCCAAGAAAGAAGCAGTATTTGAAAACATTCACAATGTTTTAGGATGTAACTCTTAGCCAATAAAATTTTTAAGAAAACATAAAACATTTAGGCCTATTAGGTCGTTCTGATAACTGAAAATGTATTCTGTGGCATCAATAATATTACAACTAGGAAAAAAGAACTTTTCATCTGTTTTGCAGCAGAATCAATAAATATGGTTTGGTTTGCTGAAATATAATTCCAAAATATACACACACATTCATTTTGTGTCAGCAGATTACTTTGCTTCTAAAATAAACTTAAAAGTATCCAAGTTAAAATTAAAATTTAGGTTTATGTATTTTAGATTTTTCCTTACAAGCCTTATTTCAAATCTACAAGGAATGAAATCTATAAATGCCATTGAGTCATGGAATATCCTCAGTTGGAAAGGACCCACAAGGATCATTGAGTCCAACTCCTGGCCCTGCACAGGACCATCCTCTAGAGTCACACCATGTACCCAAAAGTGTTGTCCAAACGCTTCTTGAGCTCTGTCAGGCTTGGTGCTGTGACCACTGCCCTGGGAGCTGTTCCAGTGCCCAACCACCCTCTGGGTGAAGAACCTTTTCCTGATATCCAACCTAAACCTCCCCTGACACAACTTCAGGCCATTGCCTCGGGTCCTGTCACTGATCACCAGAGAGAAGAGATCAGTGCCTCCCCCTTCTCTTCCCCTCACAAGGAAGCTGTGACTGCAATGAGGTCTCCCCTCAGTCTCCTCCAGGCTGAACAGACCAAGTGACCTCAGCCACTGCTCACATTTTTTGGGGTTTTGTAAATTTTTAACAATATTATTTAGCAAGAATTTAATTACCATAGTGCACCAGAATGAACTGAGAATCAATTGACTTTCTGGAAATCCATTTTCAGTCAAATTACTACATAGGAAAAAAAAGTGTCCGTATCACTTGATGGTCAAACACTTGCAAACAGAGCTGTGTTATCCAAAAATATAAGAATGGAAAGAGTATAATGTCAAAGAAAATGACTTTTCAGAGAAAGAAAAAGTTTTCTTTCATTTTCTGTAGCTCTATTCAAACATGGTTAGTTTATGGAGAAATAATTTCCTTTCTGCGGCAGAAATGTAATAGCCATCTTAATTTCACTTTTTCCACTGTGAACATTGTTGCTGTTTTATTTATTAAGCAGACAATTTCTAGAGAGTACACACACTCTGGGAACAAAGAGAAAGATAATCTAGCCATTTATTGAAATAAACATTCCCATATTTATCCTTCCTGCATGAAATAAATCAGTCCTAACTCCGAGAGAAGTCCATTTAGTAGTGTCCGCCTCCATTTTCTATCAGCGCTATTTTCTTAAGCAATGTGTTCAAAGATGTTCCTGTTTGGCTTCTGTACCCCAGAGCAGTGGCAAACCAATCTTCTTCCCCAAGGAGCCAAGGTTGGGATAAATATCCTCTGATAGAAATTCCGTAACTGGACCCTCTATGACAAGGATGGTTCTCTACTCAATTAGTGAATAATCCAGTAACTCTAACAGAAAATCTGCTGCCTCTCTCTGGAATGAAGAGCAGAGATTCCCTTGTTGACAAGGTCCTTGCACAAGCGCCACAAGCCTTGTGTTCAGAACACAACAAAGCATAAAAACTCGTGCACCAGTGAACATAAATAATAATAACCACCAAATAACGGATTTTCACTGATTTTCTCACAATGGTTTTCTTCTCATTCTTCTCATTCACATTCATTCTTCCCCTACTCCAGCAGTATCAGTCAAGAATGTTAAAGACAATTGCACTTCAAAAAAGTGGACTGGATATTGTCCCTTGATTCCTCTGATCTGCTGCCAAATTATTGCAACAGCCCTGTATAATGTTTTTATAATGCTGCTGCTCACCTTTTCACTCCTGCATTTTTATGGCACCTGCTTTAATTCCTCAGTGAGCCAAAAGGTCAAGGATTATCCATTGCTTCTACTCCTGCTCTGATCATCAGTATATTCCAGATTATGCAGAGCAGGTGTTAATACTGTTGAAATCAAAGAAGTGTAATTGAAGCTGTATAAAAGCCTTCTGAGTTTATTTATCCATTTCAAAACATAGGTTTTTCATAACAGTGCACGGCTTAAATAGTAAATATACAATTAACTCAGCATGACCAGTGGTGAATGCAAGGGTGACTGTATGAGGATAGTGCAAATACCCAATAACTTCAGCACTGACACTTTAATACTGGTTTCTTTTTTTCCCTTTTTCTCCCCTTGAACTGTCCAGTAGGATGTTTGCGGAGTTTTGGTTTTTATTTACCTTTTTATCACTCTAAAATCCTGTGGCAAGCAATTCCACAATCCAATTACATATTGTATGAAGAACCAACCCTCCATTAAATGACTCCCATTGTTTCTTATTCAGGGACAACCAAACAATTATTTGTTATTTAGCCCCTTTGATCTCTTCATAACCCCTTAATTTTTTTCTGGCATCACACCGGACTCTACAACCCCTTCCAACCTTATTTTTCATCCTGTGGAAGCCTTTTTTCAGCCTTCAGACCACGTTTGATACTTCTATTTTTCTATAATATCCAGTTTGAGATGGAAGAGTCAGAACTCCACATAGTACTCAAGATGCAGCTGAACCACAGATTTGCACAGTGGCCTAATAATGATCTCTCTTCCTTTCCTAGCAATTCCAAACCTCAATTCACTATTTTTGACTGAAACAAGATAGTAAAGTCAATGTTGTCATTTAGGAGAACACCAGTATCTTGTTCTTGAACAGTAACAGCCCATTTTAAGCCCATCATTCTATTTGAGATATTTTTGCCTTCAAGGCGCCTCATCTAGATTGAATTTCATCTGCCATTTTATCTCCCAGTTACCCAAGAACAATCTACCTCTGCTAGAAATGCTAAAGTAACTCTTATCTCATTCCATAGACTATCCCCACTGGGAAGGATATTCCCTGTCTGGCACCAAACTTATCTCCCTGGCTGAACCAACAAGTCCTAGGATGGGAGATAATACTGGTCTGAAAATCTCAGTCCATAAATGTGGATGGTGATGCAGCATCTGATGCATTAAAACTCCCAAATGGTTCTGCTACTAAAGCTGATGGCAGTAGAGAATTATATCAAGTTAGTTTGAAGCAGCAGGCTTTCCATCCCATGGAAAGATTTTTATCCTGTCTAGGTTAAAGTCTTGAAATATTGTCAAACCCATTCTTCAGAATGGCAACCGAAGTTCTTCAGCAGCAGTACTGATGTAGAATGTGTAGTACCTGATGGTACTACAGATTCTACACACATGGCTCTATACACAAAGATGTAACTGGCACAACTGGGGTTTTTTTCTTTTAAAAGATGCAAGGAGCAGTAGTTTACTGTTTGCTCAGTAAACTGTTGAGCTTTTATTTTGCTTTACCCTGGTTTTAATCCAATATAGCATCCTGAAAGTAATGGTTGCTTTATATTTGCGTTCTTGTATCAGGATACAATAATGGAAGCAGCTCTTTGATTTCCTCACAATGGTTTTCTTCTCACTCTTATTTTTCCCCTACTCCAGCAGTATCAGTCAAACATGTTAGAGACAAATGCAGTCAGAACACTTCAAAAAGTGGGCTGAATATTGTTGCTTGATTCCTCTGATCTGCAGCCTTGAGCAAATTATTGCAACAGCCCTGTATAACGTTTTCAACAGGGAATTTTTTTTATTATATTTTAGACACTGTAAGAATCATTCAATGCAGAGGCCCTTGATCAAAGAGCACTTTATAAATATAAGTGCTTTAATTTTAAATTGATTTCTCTCTCACAAAGCCTATTGTAATCGGTGGAACTGCACCACTCTGAAGGCAGACCAGTTTCTCTGACAGTATTTCTTCTTATTTATTCTAAGCTTATAATAATGTCTCGATACATTAGCAGCCAAAGATTCTAAAAACTCCCTCCTCTCCCTGCTTAAAAAAAACCCACAATCGTGAGCAATACAAGATAGTGTTTACTATGAATATAATTAACTAGGCCTAAATTAAACCCAATCCTTATGCTTCTATTTCTACGAGGTTGCCTCTTCTTTACATCCTAAAATTCCTACGCCTTTTGTTCCGTGAATAAGTTCAGTTCCTCAGGGGGATGCATGTGGAGCTTGTGAAAGCTTCCATCCACCATTCAAGCCCTACAAAACAATCTCCAGCTGCTACAGAATGAAATTCAAATGCAGCAAATCCTCTAAAACAGCAAAGATACACAAATCCTGAAATCCCATTCCCATTGCTTATACACACCACCCTTTTAGGTGTCATCTGACACTGTAAATTAGGACATGATGAGCATCTTCCACATTTCCTTGCCCCTTGAGCAGAATTTGTTCCTGAGATAAATTATGAAGTGTGGCCTTCATAACTGTGTCTAGCTCAGGTAGTAATGAAATGAACACTGACAGAAATCAATGATTAACATGTATATTTAAATAGTAGAAAGTTTTTTGGTTTTCTTAAGCTGCAGCTGAGTTGTTGACAGTACATGTCACCTTCTCAGTGTCCCAGGCAAGTGCAGAATTAGTGAGACAGGAAAGCTATTTTCTGCTGTGCATTGTGCCAAGCTACAATCTACCCCTTCTAATATCAATAATCAACTCAGTGACTTTTAAAGATAAAGTCCAAGCCAGGCAGAGTGCCTCTTACTTTAAGAGCTAGAAGAGGTCTGTTTAGTTTTCCTTTGATTGCTCAGTCCACTCCCTCATTTCTGCACTCGCCTCCTCTTCTTCTGAAGTCAGAAATGTGCTTGTCTCCCAGAGGTTCCAGGAGAATTTCAAGTGCAAGGATTTTCAGTGTAACAGCCTGCAAAGCTAACACCTACTAACCTCAGGCTGGTTTGGTACTTTGTTTGAAATAGAGACAAGAGAAAACCTTAAGAAAAATGAACATGAATCAGAACATATGTTGAACTGCTCACTGTAAAGGATACAGCTAACAAGGCTGCTAATTCTGTTATCGGGAAACTGAAGAAATGAGATACATTCCTCATAAAACAAGGAGACATTTGCATCACACCCTGCTCACCTCCCTGAGCATGCAAACCTCTGTTTGCCAAGACTCACACAAGCCTTCCTGCTGTAAATATATCTGCAAGAGCAATTATTACTTTCACTTTGTGCCTCAGTCCAGGCCTAGGTGCATTTTTTTCAGGGATGACATTATGCCTTCCTACAGGCCCATTTTAAATACCAATGTGTAACCTTGCTGTGACCTCAGAGATACAAATGCAGTGATGCATCTTCATCTTTCTTTATGTTAAGGTCACACACTTCTCAATTGTCACATGTTCTGTGTTCAGATTTGGAAGGCTGGTTCCCCTCCTTTGTGCGCTGTGAGGAACAAAAGCAGAGGGGAAGTATGGGAAAGTTAACAGCACAGATGCCCAAATTCAGGTGCCAGTAGGATATTTATCAGCCATTTAAAAGATTACCACCCATCACTTCGAATCCTTTACTTCATACTTGACTGTTTTCTCTGGGGCACAAAAGTAGCCAGAAAAATTAGAACAAGGAACATTGCTGCGGAAAACTCCATCAATGCTGCCCATGGCTTGCCCTTTCAAGTAGATTGGGAGCACAGTTGTTCCCACAGCTGGAAAAAACACAAAAGATGTGTTTTTCACAAATTCTCATCCCAAGATTTACCATTCAGCAGGGTGGTGTGCAATTTCTCACCCAAATCATAAAGTACCTTTTGCGCTTCCCAAGTGAATGGGGACAACCCCTGGAAAAAAAAATAAAATGAAGTGAATAACAGATAGTCTTACATGCATAGCAAATGTTCCATGATATGTATGACTACAGATATTCACAGATTTTAGTTTTTCCCATTAGGTCTATAGCCTACCTAATTTTATACAAAGCATTTAATTTAATGTGCCTATGCCTTGGCAACTGCATCAAATTTCAGAGTACAAGTATCGAGCTTTTTTCCTTTTTTTTTATTTTCTTTTTTGGCCCTACATAACTGATGAGTGGACTTTGGACCTTATTCTGATGTTCTGAAGAGTAAATCATTCCTACATGTATGCCCTTGATCCCAAATTCTACTTCTCTGCTGTTGCTCACAGCTGTTGATCAGAAGTTTAGATGAACAGCTCTTCCCTTAAAGCTTGATCGCAGTTTGGGATTTTATTTCAGTTTATCGGGCTGAAGTCTAGTTAACCCTGATGAATTAATCTTTAAAAAATCAGGTTCAGTACCAGGAAGGCAAGTGAATTGTCTATGAAGTTATGAGACTTGTCAACATGACTATTACAGAGAAATACAACTGTATACATTTATGCTCCTATGAATATTATTTCTGCTGCTGGATAAATGGAAGTCATTTCTCACAGGGAACATTTAAAGGATAGTAAAGGAGAACTGTGGGCTAAACCCTGAACATCTTTCCTCATATTTAAGCCATAAAGGGACCCAACAATAGAGTAGAACCATTTGAATAGGCAATAAATTGGTGCCAGCTTTTGCAGGGCAAGCCTGTGCATTCGCATTCAGGGCCAGCACCCTCGCACGCACAGTGATCTAAAAACATGTCATGTGCTAAGTGACAGACCATATGCTCTGCCTAGAATAGGAACTTTGGCTGGCACAGGGGGCTGGAATTAATGCATCAAGTAGGTGACAAGCTTTTAAACTCATGTATACACCAAGCTTCTCATAACCAAGCTGTCTTCGTCAATTATGTTTTGTGAAAAAGTCCCCCAGACAAACATAACTTTGCTTATTAAGCCCAGCATTGAGGCTACAGCCTGCTGCAGACAATTGCCTCTCTTTTTTAGAATGTTATTTCCATCAAACACGCAGCAAAGTAATTTGGATCCGTGTTACTGGCAATACCTGTAAAAAGCTTGAGAAATTCTTAATAGTATTTACGAAGCCTTGCAGAAACCAAGGAGCTGTGTGCATCAGCTTACCTGGCAGAGGTGAAGTCAGCTGTTTACTAGAGATGCAAATGCTGATCAAGAGATCATTTTTATGAGGCAGGGAAATATTTACTTGCTTCCACTCTTTGGGCTGCAGCAAACAGGGAGCTAAAAATAAAATCGAGGGAGATCTGAACACACTCAGAAAAGCTGCACGAAAGAGAACAAATTGTACAGATCAAAGCCTAAGGCACAGCTGACAAAAGTGGGGAAGGACCTCTTTTTCCAAAGGTTGCACATGCCCTCAGAGAGAAGGCCCATGGTAAAAATACCAATAAAAAAAAAAGGAGGAAAAAGAAAAGAAAAAAAGGGAGGCAGGGAGAGAAAGAACGAAATCATCATGGGTGTGAATTATCTAGAAATTCATGTGCTATTTAAGACATAAGTGCTTCACTGAATGACAGCCAGCAGCTCACGGCATCGTACATATCAAATAGAGCCAAGATCCTGGTGCTATTCAGGAAAAGTGTGAAGTGATATTTGCAAGGAAACCAGAAGCAATTTCAGAGTGCTGTCTAGCTAACACAAAAGAGGTGCTAAAAGCACTGGTTCTTCAGCTCAGACAGACTTACAGTCCCAAAATAAAAAATATTGCCTCCATGGGCTGTGCAAAGCATTGCTGGGCAGTTTTTTGTTCTCATGCATGCATAGAAAGAAAACTATAAAAGTGAAGGTGGGCTAAGAAAAGTCCTTGATGTGGCAGAGTGTTCCCATTATCCAGATGAATACCTGGGAGGCCAAGGATGGGACAATGTGAAATGTCACCCTCCCACTGGAGATTTTGCCCCGAGAGGAAATGTAACTGTGGACTACCTCTCCATGAGACATATTTTGTGTACAGAAAGAGGTATGCAGGATACACTCCTTCAGAGCATTCCAAGAACTGAAATCAGCACTGAAAGAAGATCATTAAAATTTAGAATATTTGCAGATTTTTTTCTACTTTATATTTTAGTAGCCTTAAGGGAAAAAAAAAAAAAAAGACAAAATTAATTTAATTAAATTCTTCCAAGAGCTTGATTAGCTATTTTTAATAAAAGCGTGTTCACCTATTAGATTCTATGTGGTCTTTATTTATTAAAGGGGAAAAGTAATAAACTTAATGTCCCTACTGTCTGCCTGAATCTATAATACCAAGATTATTTTTCAAGTACATAATTAAAACACCTTTTTTACCTCCCACAAAAAACAAGTTTGATCAAAAGAGAAATAATAAATTGCTGCCAGCTTTCAGATGGTATTAGCATAGATTTTTGTCTTAAAGTTTTAAAGGAGCCTAGCAATTAGGCTCCATTATCACGATGATCAGATCTTTGAATCATCATAATGACTTCTGTCTGCACAAATCACATATTAATAGAAAGGACAATTGATGGCCGTCTTTGATAGCTGGCATATTGCAGTATTTCATTTAGATGGCAAAGACAACACTTACAACGTCCAGCAATGAGATTCCTCTGTGCCAAAGGTGGGATTTCCTAATCCACTTGTGCGTGTGGTGTCCCCAGTCCTCAAAGATGTGAATGGGCATTGCCAAACCCTGATCCTTCTGAAACACAAAAATCAGACAGACTTTCAGCAGCAACCAAGATCTCACCACACAGCAACACATTTGGCCATGCAAGCAACAACTCTGAAGTACCTTAAAGGAATCTCCCTCTTGAGGGGGATCAAAAGTGGTTTTGGAATGACCAAGGGCCATCCAACTGGAAGCTCTATGGCCCCTAGATCTATTTTTGGTGGTGGCAATGGGTCATGTCAGAGGCAGAATATTCTGTGTCTGATAGATGGGGAACATTTCCAAATTCCATCATGCTTCTAACATTAAAAAAAACCCAAGTAAACAAACAAATGAAACACCCCAAACAAACAAAAAACCCCCAATAGCTCCCATACGAAACAAGATACACAACTTCTTCCCAACTTAAGGAAATAAACCCAACGCAAAACTAAAAAAAAACCTTTACTTGAAAACTTGTAAAGAAGTCAAAATATTTTCAAGCTTCAATCACAATAACACACACAGAATCATGATCACCCTCAGAACATTTATTCCTCTAATTATCAACAATTCAGAGAACTAAGAAAGCTTATTGTCATTCTAAGCAGGAGTAGTGCTTTGTTTGTCTTTTTGCCAGCCAAATGAAAAACAACAAATTAGGTGATTTTTTTACTCAATTTTACCTTCATTGCTGTTAATGAAGTGTCTTGAAAACCTGAAAGCTAAATATTCACATTGTCCATGAAATGAAAGAGCGTATTATCAGAAATAATAGGTGCTGTGCTTGCCAGCTGTGGATGAATCAGAAATTCCTTTATTTGTAGTTCCTGGTAATAAATCTCCCTTCTTATATTTCCTAAGTCTTGCAAATGCCTCAATTTTCACATCCCTTCTTTTAGAGTAGAGTGCATTTTGACTAAATTCAAGACAACTGCTTGTATATTCTGAGGTCATACCCGCCTGCCTCTTTCAGCCTTTTTCAAATTAAATTAGCCATGTTTAAATCATGCTTACTGAGAAAATAACCCCAATCTAATATTTATATTGACATAGACTCGGTATTTTCTTCTTTATCCAAAGCCTCTCCTCAAACATTCCCTTTTAGGCAGTCCCCGTCTTCTTGCTTTCTGATTCCCCTTTAGCCATAAGGACACATTGGACTTCTCAAGAGTGAAATGAAACAGAATTTTCAGTCCCCAGATCATTATAAGATTGTATGGAAGCAAAACATAATTGCACTTTCCTTCATAAAGTGATAAATTGGAATTCATAATTTTTTCAAGACAGGGAGGAACAGGAGGAAGGAAAGACACAAAGGCACATTATTGTGAAAGGTAGTTAATGATCTTTTAATTAACGTTGCAGGTCTCAATTTTCAGTTTTAATTGTGCCTTGCTCTACTTGCAAGTTTACCCTTAAGTTTCTGCCTCCAATAACTGCAACATATCAGTTGAAAAGCAGTTAGAGAAAGCAGACCCTGATGCCTATTAGTTAGATAATTACTATTGCTGGGGTTTTATACCCCCAAACTCCCAAATGGGATTAACACCCTTCCAAGAGTCAGAAACCTCTCATGCCACAGAGATTTCTCTTTCGCTCTTACTTATTTAGTCACTAATTACATTTTAATCACTAAAATTATCCTCACAAGCAGATATATAGCTTTATTCAGGGAAGAACTGATGTCCCGGAATGCTTAGTCCTTTACAACTGCAAAACACAGAACCTCTCCAGGTAAGAGATTCTCCCCTTGTATTTACACCAATTTTGATGGCATTACAAAAAGATGCAAGGAATGCAAAAGTTTTCCCCCAATCCTTTTATGTTTGAGAACTCGTATGTAAAACTGATGCACAAATCAGGCTACATAATTAGTTACCAACATTAAACCTGTATTTAACTTAAGGATTTTTTTTCTCCTTAGTTCATGGTAGCACGGCCCCTCGGTCACGGTTGGTACCACCTTAGAATCTGTAACTGGAAAAATCCTCAACCCACCTTCATCATCCAGTTTGGAAGACTTTTTAAAATAGATAATGGGAGGGGGAGAGGGGAATATGATGACAGGATACACAGCAGACAGAAAAGAAGGAAGAAAAAATGTCCGTAAAACAATTTGGAAAAAAGAAACCAAAATAAAGCCCCTGCTTTTTTAGCAGCACTGAACTGTGTCATACTTAAAATAGAAGCATGGAAAATGTATTTTCATGGATTTATGACAAACGAGTCCCAGCTGAATGAAATCAAATAGTCATTCTCCGACAGAGCCCAAGACTTTATTTCATGTGTATTTCACATTTGAAAGAGAGAGAAAAGATCCCGTTGTCATGCAGCCTGATATCACAGTTTGGCTGTTGACCTTTCTTTAGTCCCCAGTTGTGCCATTTCTGGAGTCAAAGAAACTACAGAAATGAACTGCCACCAGCAGCACTGAGTCACCTTGGCTGCAAATACCTGTGATGCCTCTGCCTGAACTGGAGGGCAACAGCTGAGGCTCTCAGACCAAAAACCCTTCTGGCCACAGCCTGGACCCTAGGAAGGAGACAAAAACTACCCTAGGCAGGCCCCTGCAGGTACAATTCTTGGGGCATCACCCGGAACCCAGGCATTCCAACTCACCGGTTCTGTTTCAAGCCTAAGACATAAATATTCTTCCCCTGAGTCTGGGTCTGTGTATGAATGTTATTGATGATGCACTGAAAATAATAACTACTGGAGAGAGAATTTTTCTCTATGCAGATTGTCTTTCCAAAATGTCTCTAAGATCGTGCTGGAAAACGTATATTGTTAGAAAAATTTACTTACCTTGCACTGCTAATAAAAGGTTTATAATTAAACTGGACAAAGCCATTGAAAAAGTATAATAAGCAGAAATGCTGCCATTGCCAGAAGCAAAGAAGACTTGAATAGTCCTTTTTTCCTGTCTAAAGCCTATGGCTGGTAATTAAACTGAAATTGAACACTAGTTTAGTTGTTTTTTTAATGATTCCTGTTCGTGAATCCTACTGAGAACAGCATGCAAACTTCATTTTTTTTCCCTGCAAATATGCCAGCAGGGGAAAAAAAAAAAAAAACACTTCTATAACCTGATACCATAAAATCCTTTTAGACAAAAAAAAAAAAAAAATTGCGATGGGAAATTTATACTTTACAGATAAAAATAAGGGAGTTCAAGGCAGCGGGTTGGGGGGTGGAGGTGACACAGAATTGTTTCAATAAACTTTCGAGACACAACTCATAGTCCAATACCCTGAACGAACCAATTTTTTTCCTGGGAAAGCTGACAGAAGAAAGAAGCCAGCCAGGTACCATCAAATTCAATGAACCACAACTGGACACATAACTACTGAGAAAACGGGACTATTATAACATCCTGGGAGGCTTGGCCCATCCCAGTCCTGCTACCTGCCCTTTCTCCCCTTATCACAGGGCAAGTGGCCCTCTGGGAATCGCCAGTTGAAGAAAATAAATCATCAGCGCACTGACAACATCTCGAGTCTTGCATTAAATACAAATACTTATGAAAGTAAGTGTATCGGTTTGTACATAAAACCCCAAAATGTCACTTCAGCAGAATATTGCCTTGGCAGATTAAGGCTCTGAAAAATAATGCAATTCCAGATTTAGGATCACTGTGTATGATTTTGGTTGGCCATCCTTATGCATCTGCTTCAGGGGTAATTAATTATCCCTCCACTCAAGCAGGGGAATGCACACAGTGCCCACAGGAAAGAAAGCAGAAGGGAGAAAAGTTTGAGCCCAGAACAGCTTTCCTCTTCCAAACCCAGTCCCTACCATTAGCTGAAGGGCCACTGGAGGAGAAAATCTGCTGTACAGACCAGCAGATGCATCCCAGAGGTCACCTCTGTCCCCCAGCTGGATACCACTGCATTGTGACACCACCTTCATAATTGTTTATTTTGGCCTCCTGTGGGTATATTAAGCCCTTGCCCATATGGGTCCCATCCTATTTTGTTGTGGTAGATGACAGAGTAAATGGAAAAAGTAAAGGTTCTACCTGGAGGCAGAACCCTCTAGAAAAGGTAAGAAAGTTTTTTATCGTTCACAGCCTCACAGAGAGGCATGGGATACTAAGAATATTATAAAATATTGACAATTTTTTTTTTAAAGTTTGAAAGAAATTCATTTTAGTCCAGCTATAAATTTACTGCTCAAGATTCCAAAGTGCATTACATAAAAAAGGTATAAAGTCAATTAGGAATTTTATAAGGTACTTCAAAATTATTCCCAGCACAGATAAAATGAAAAAATTAAAACAATTATACCCTTTTCCACCTGCTTTAGTGGAAAGCTGTAACATCAAGTGAAAAGACCCCTAACCCAAACTCAAAGTCTTAATTTCATTGGAGTTCCAATACTCACGTGCTCATTTTCTTTGTAGGTTAGAAGTAAACATCAGCATGAGAGCTTTTCATGGCCAAAAAAACATCTGGGAATTTTGACTGGAAAGCAGTGAAATGTTTTCTTCCAGCTGGGGGCAGGGAGGGGGGATGTGTGTGAGAGCAGACCAGGGGGGTTTCAGAACTCAAAAGTCAGCATATTATCTCAATGTCTTATCTCAGGAGAAACTTAGGAAAGCCATACCTAATATTTCAGCCAAATTTCTTCATTTACTTTTGTTTCCTGAGCAGTTTATGGATGTACAATAAGTCTCTAGTAAGTGCTACTGAGCATGGCGAACGTATTTGTCCCAATTTTAGTTCAGTTAAACATTCCCACTCAAAACAGGGCCTAATTAAAATATCCATTATAATTCCATAATGACAAGTTAATGGAAAAAATCTCCTCTAGAACTCAATTAAATTATTTCTGTTAATAATTGGTGAAAAGCTGTGGGAAAAAAAAACAAACCAACTGTTAATGCATACTTAAAACTCCATACAAGGTCACTGCTTCATAATATATGACAGGTTTGGCCTTTTTTCTGTGAGTGATGTAAAGGATCTTGAAATACCTCCCAGATAATGCAATTTTCTGTGAACTTGGACATGTAAACATCAACTAAGTAGTCTGAGGTACATTTCCACTTGGCTTCCATATCATTTGATGGTTAAATATGTTTTAACATGAAAATCCTGTTGCTGTAGTCTTCAGTCCAGGAAGAATCAAGCTCAATCATGTGATTCACTGTTCACTTACTGGAAGGAGAGAAAAAAAAATTCATTAAAGTTGGTAAATTTAATGCACACATAACACAAAATATCAAACTCTGCTATATATATGCATTACTTTGTGATTTTTCAGAGTGTGTGATACCTTAGGTTATCTTATTTACACAGTTCAGTGAGGGCTTCCTGTAGGCCTAAAAGAGCAAAAAAATATACCTCACTTCATGCATTCCAGATGAAAATATTACATTTTAGTGGGATAAGGATTTTACTCTTGACTTTCAAAAGGTCCTTCCTTGAGATCATGCTTTGCTCACATTTAAAGGTCAAACCTTACACTGATACATTGGATACCTTCTTTAGACAATAGTGAGACTCCGATCCTTGTTTTGTAAATCCACCACAGGTTTAAATTATTGAAGGAACATGTATATACATATATTAAATTCAATTTATGCTTTTAGTACAACACTAGATGACCCTTAACATGTTTTAAATCCAAGAATGCACTAGAGTAACTCTTAACCACCTCCGTCAAGTGTATTTATACTTATTTTATTTTAATTTCCATGTTCTTTGCCCCAGTACTGTGACCTATTTGCTTTTTTGAGGGAAATTGACTTTTTACAAGAGCATGCAGTGATAGAACAAGGGGGAATTACTTTAAACTGAAAAAGGGTAGGTTTACATTGGATATTAGGGGAAAAGTCTTTAATGTGAGAGCAGTGAGGCACTGAAACAGATGTTCCAGAGTTGTGGCTGCCCCACCCCTGGGAGTGGTTAAGACCAGATTGGATGGGGCTTTGAGCAGTCTGGTCTAGTGGAAGGTGTCCCTTCCTTTAATTCATACTAAAACTATTTTTGCTGATAAGTTTCATGGATTTTTTTTGCCATTTGGTATCCATTTTTGAGGCTAACAAAGTGAATACATATCTTAAAATTACAAAAATATTATTTTAAAACTGTTAATTGCCCTTTTTAGAATCACCTTTTAGAAATCAAATCTGTATTTTGCACTCTGTAACAATCTCAATTGGTCACACTTAAGAAAATAATGTAAAATTGTAAAAAGAGAAGAAAGGTTATATATTGAACTTAGGAAACAAACCATTCTATCTGCAAGTTAAAAAAGAAAAATCATGGTATAAAGATCAGCTACTGTTACTGAAGTCATGTCCATGACTTACACCAAAAAAATATAAACCAGGGTGCTTCATAATTATTTGGGAGCCAAGTCAGGCCTTATGAAGTCGATTGTTGCTATAGCAACATATGAATCAGGGAGAAGATACATCTGAATGCAGAAAATTAATTTACCTATGATCATCCAGCTGCTTTTTGATAGGATGTATATGCTTACTTGGAAGAGAAAAATCATTACATTTTAATTACTATGTATCACTTTCAACAACATCTGAGAAAATCCCTGCACGAAATATTTGAGGCCAAAGGGAGTATTACCCATTGCACATCACCCTTGCACTCGGGGTGGTTTGATTTTTATTTCACCATCTTCCAATAACACAGCAGTGAAAAAGTGTAATACCTTTTTATATATCCTCTCTCTCAGCCATCAAATACAAAATTAGACCCCTATATTAGAAACTTAAATAAGTCTACAACGAGACACACTACAATAAACCTAATTACTGTGCTGTGGTTTAGAAACTTACCATGGTTGTGAAGTAAAAAAAATTCAGATGCAAGAAATCCTCATTTCCATGCATTTTTTATCCAAAATAAAGATTTACTTTGCCTTGAAATCAAAGAACTGATAATAGTTGTTTAAACCATTTAATAATATAGAGGCAGAGTAAGAATTCACATATTGCATTTTCCAAAATCTGTTCAGGATTAAATCATATTGCCCCAAGCTGTAATCAGTATGTTCAGCATATGAAATATCCACTGCCATAAGAATATAATCCAGAATTTCCATCCTAATTATCCAACACCTTTGAAACTGCCTTTCTTCTGCTAGAGGCTGCACTTAAAATTTCCAACCCACCCAGACACCACGCAAAAATCCAGCCCCAGACATCAAACACTGCACCCGTGGGCATTCTGTTAGCTGGGTCACACACAGCATGCTTTGCCACCCCAATCAGACCTTCTTCCCTCAAATTTCCCGGGAAAAAAGCACGCAGGAAGAGCAGAGACAATGCTCGTTAGTGAGAAAAGCTGGGCTGGGAAACGAGATGCAGCTCCCAACAAACAAGTCTCGCCTGCATGCAGGTGAGGCAGAGGAGGAAGAGCAACTCCAGTGCAGGATGAAGTAAAGCTGCAGCACAAAGGAGAGCAAAAGCTTCAGCAAATTACATTTGGAAGTCCACGGAATGTAAAATGCCAATTATGTCTGTTGTCATTGACACAACTGTGAGTTGCTGGTGGAATTTATACCACCAGGAAAAGCATAAAATATCCTAATAGAAAGCAGTCAGAGAAAGTTACTGGAAATTACTAGTGACATTTCTTTGTACAAGTCAGACTTAACAAACTTCATCTGACTCCTTAAAAAAACTCTTGCAAAAATCTCAGAATTGTTAAAAAGCTTAGTAGGAAGAGACAGAAGCTACTGGCAAATGAAAATCAGCTTCTATCTCATAAAAGCAGAGACGGGGAGAAATGGGAGTTGCACATCAGCCACCATAATTGTGTTGTGGAAAAGCAAAAACAGAACAGAAGGCAGAAGCAACTACTGCAAAAGTTGTTCTTAAGTGCTGGACAGGAAGCTGCCAGGACAGGCACCAGGTATGAAACTGTCCTGAAAGCATCAGCAACTACGCAGTTTTTCCTTCTTTTTGCTTTGGCAAACTCAGGAACTCCTTTTCACCTTCCCGAAGGAGAGTAGCACTCCAAAATATCCCCACTGCCCTGCAAAAAGAAAGCCAACCCAACTCAAACCAAACCCTTTCCTCAAAACACCCCCAGAGTGCTGCTAGAGATTGGCTAGAATTCAGTGTGATTTGGTGCTGTGATTCCCAGGTGTACCTCTCCCTGTGGAAAATTAGCACAGTGCCCGGCACAGAGACAGGTTTTACAGCTTTGTCCCTGGTCAAGCACAGAGAATCATTGGCACAAACTTGCAATACAAGCACAAGTGGGAACTGGAGGTGCTTTGGCATCCCGGGGTAAAATAACTGCAAAGCAGCCTAATGAAAGCACAGAAGGCAGAGGAGACACAGTAAACAGCAAGGAAGAAATACTTCCTCTTTTGCCACAGTTTGGGGCAGCTTGAGAGATGCTGTGAAAAAAATGTTTTGCACCAAAGAGAATCCTATTGCAACAGTGACACAATATCACTGTGACCAATAAAAAGGCAAAATAAACCACAGGCCAATAGGTTGGATCCATTCCTTTCCCTCACCAATGTGGGTTTTTCTCCCTTCCCTGTAAACAATTTAGGGCTCACGTGGCATTGCCTGCCTGAGTTAACCTGTCAGAATACACAAAAGACAGGAACATATCAGGAACACCATGACCAAATTCTGTCTGTTTAGCAGTGACCCAAAACAAGAACTCATTTATAAAATGAAAAAAAATTCGAATACTATTAAACTTACATAGATATATATGCCCACACTGTACAAGAAGTAAAAGAAGAGGGTGAATGGCATTCTATGCAAAGGAAGGTGGAGAGCCCTTTCAACTGGCAAAGAGGGAGGATATGGATCGTGACATTTGCATTTTAACATCTTGTTGCAGCATAAATGTTTATTACATCCTTTTTTTTCTTTTTAAACCAGAAGGAGGAATGAGTTCCATCCAAGCTAAGACTAAAGCCACATCAGTTTCAGATGCCAAGATTACCCCTGGCAAAGTATAAAAGCAGTTTTTCTTTCATATTGTGAGCTCCCTTTGCTGCTATATAAACAGATGTGAAAGGAGCTTCCAAACTACAAAGTTTCAGATCAAAACTCTTTTGCTGTTTGGCATTGACTTTTCTTGAGGACAAACCCACCAGGAAATCAAATTGGGAAGCCAACAACCTCTAGCTTAGATTAGAGAACACTTGAGAAGCTTAAGACCTTTTCAATTAGCTGTTTCTGGCTCATAACTGTTAATTGCTGAGCGTGGGGCTCAGTGAATTTTTAGAGCTGCTCCCTTACAGGAAGGTGCCACCGTGCAGGGGTGTGTGCAGTCAGACTGATCTGGAGTCAGCAGCAACACAAACTGCAGAAATGACCTTTGAGAGGCTGAGACAGTTCTTGGTGGCACAGTGCCATGGGAACATCCCACCCAACCCCAAGCTGAGCTCCAAACCCAGCTCCAATATTTAAAAGAATTTCAAATCCATTTATGTTAGGAAAAATACACTCTAAGTGAACACATCCTATACATTGGGCAAGTTCTTACAGAGTAACTTAAGACATATATTTTGCAGCCACCGTGCCTATACAACGTGTATGCACACAGGGGGCTACAAATCCTGCAAATTTAAAAGCTGGTTCACCCCTTCCAGTGCTACTGTCAGTAGTCAAACCACAGCATCTGAAGTGCATTCATTATTTATAACCTAAGCACTTTGCTAAGAAGCTGGATTTAACATTTAAGGTACATCTTTTATGTAAATCTCACTCACAATGGCAAGAATAAACTGCCTGGGGTACAAAAAGTCTGATCTTGAAAGGCAGGACATCAAGGTGCCCCCTCCTCCACAATTTTATTCCAAACCAGACATAATTTTCTAGTCAGAAAATGAAGGCTGTTTCCTTCCTTTTTT